>BDMV01000009.1:13036705-13066668 GCA_008326285.1 Oryza officinalis
TGGTATCGGCCAGGGACAGAGTTATGCATTGGCCGATTCCAATCTCGTCCCAGTGGACCTATTTGACGGCAGCGATTCTTTTGTGCCAGGTCCTATATCCATTTAGCTTTGATGGCCATGACCTAAAAGTGTGCTTCCACGCTGAGACAGTAGGTTTGGCTTGCCTGAAAGGGATTCGGTCTGTTTCGGCGTTGATGAGCCAGGTTGGGTCGCAGTCGCCCATGGGGCCTAAGAGGAAGCGATGGGACTTATCGTCGGTGGGAATCAGGATTTGGTTTTTGAAGACCTGAAACGTGAGAACGACGATGGAAATATAAGGCCTGAGGGGGGCAGAAAGTAAAGACCTAAGTTGGAGAAATCGGCGGAAAAGGGAATAATGCGGACTTTGAGGGAATTGACTCACCGCAGGGATCTCGGAGGCGTAGAACGGGGCGGAGGCCATCGTTGTCGTTGGAGGGGTCGCTGTGAGGGGGGTCGATGTTGACGAGACGTCGAGAGGTCGCCGGAATTGAAGAACACGAGGGGTTTGTCGAATCGGCGGCGAGAGGGTTCGAATCTGGATCTGTGCGGTTTTCAGGTTAAACCTAGCAGAAAGTCGATGAGTTCCCTGGAGCTAATTCCGCCACATTATATAATGAAGCGGAATTGGGGGGCATGTGTTGACGACGGATTTTGGTAATCGACTTGGAAAGGAAAGAGGAAACCGAAGCAGAGAAGAAGGATTGAGTTGAAGTCGGACCAGGCTTCGTGTCGGACCCGGTAACCGTATCGGACTTGGGGAGTATTGCTATAAAGGGCATATCGGCCGATACGGATTTGGTTTGGTCATGGGCCGATACGGGTTGTGAGTTGACAGTGTCGACATGGGCTTGGTTTGGGCTCGAAGTAAGCTTCAAGGAAGTTGCCAAATAGAGATAGAGCTCGGTTTTAGGCAATTGTATCTGGTAGATTAGGTAGTTTAGATCTAATCTGTGGCTAGAGTCTGCCGCAAAGACTTGTTGTTAGTTGTAGATAAGATCGTGCCCTACAAGGGTTCTGTTGTAACCTCGGGTATAAATATCCCGATAGTTTGTACATGTAATCTCTCTCTCTCGAATCAATCAAACAAAAACCAGTTCAATCTACTTTCGGCGCATCGCCAACCCTCGCAAGAGGTCTTCTTCGACGAGTTCTTGCTTCCTCGGAGCAGAGGTAAGAACTTGTCCTCGACGATCTGCATCGTCGGGGCTAGCGTGTCGTTTTAGACACGTCAAGCCTCGATGATGTGATCGTCGATTATCATGTCTTGGATAGTTTTGACAGGTATCCCGATTAAGCCTTGCCAGCGGTTTTCTCGCTTTAGGGTTTACTGCCGACGGTGGTTTAATTTGCATGCTTGGTTAGATTATTCAATGCATCTGTCATCCCCAAAAGCAATCGACGGCTTGGTTCTCTTTGCGTTAGGTCTCGATTCACACTTTGAGTTGCTATCAACCTTAGTCCTGTTTTGAGATCTAACACAAAGCCTGTTTTCGATTGTAATTAAGGATAGTACCGGGGTCTTAGCCGGTCTTACCTAATGCATGTGATTATTTTATGTTCTTGCATGTGTTTGCCACTTATGCATGCGGATTGGTAAATATAAATACATTGATCACAGGATATTCTCAGGATCTTTCTGTGGTTGGTATATTTATATTGGCTGATTGGCTTGTATAAGTTTGCACTAGGGTATTAGCTAGTGCGTTTATCTTCATGCTACCCTCATCGGCCGATTCCAGTAATTTGCTATAAACATGATAACCTAGGCCGATGAGATTAGATCTACTTTATTAGTTCTGTCTTATTATTACCTCAAGTAAGCCGATATAGGTTTGCCCTATCGGCTAGGCTCTCACGATGCGACATCGGCCTATCGGCCGATCGGCCATCAGTTCTCACATGGTTTACTTGTTTCTTGTTGATTGCAGATCAAATCAACTGGCACGCTCTACTTACGACTAGGCAAGCCATTTGGACCTGCACTGGAGTTAAGCAGATCTCCCAGGCCGCCGTGGTAACGCGGAACCCGTTTGGTTGCTGGACGGGTCGAAATTCTGCGCCAACAAGATCCCACCGGGCAGACAGAGAAAATAAATCCATCCGCAACGCCAGAAAAACCAAGGTCTGCAGAACAAGGGTCCCAGAACCCTCTCCCAAGTGAGGACATCCCCGAGCAAGAGCCCCCGACTGCCAGTCAAGATACCTCGACTAGAAACCAGCCAGACAAGGAAAAACAAGACCCATGCAATCAAGAAACTCTGGTTGAAGATCCAACTCCAAGGACAGGTAACTTTCAATGGTCATCAAACTTTTGTCTAGAACATATCTTCTGACTTCCATCTCCTTAGAGCAAACAACCGAAGAAAAAGAAATTACTCGACTAAAGTCCACAGAAGACTCAATACCTCCAATCAAGATCGAGTGGCAACATGCCGAAGGCAAAAGGCAGTGCATCATTTTAAACAAGCAAAAAGAAGCCGAAGAACGCGATATGCTCGTCGCCAACCTCAATAAAGCAACTCGACTAATGAATGTATGAACAAATTTCTCATATCTCAACTGCATAGTCTTTTATAATCAACTGACCCAATCTTCATAATGCAGAGAATATATCGTCGCTCGCTGGCTATATTCTAGAGAAGCTTGTACCTCATGTCAATTCTTTGGAAAACATCCAGCAGGATCTCAAAGAAGCTAGAGAAGAAGCTGCAGCTAGAGAAGTCGTCCTTAGGGAAGAAATCAGCAAGCTTCGAGATATGAACTTGGAACTTCACGGTTCAATCAGAGGTAATAAAAACCAACTCATCTGTTCTTGTTTAATCCGTTCGGCTCCATTAACACCAAATCTTCATGCTGTAGCCAATATATCCAAAATCAATTCCCTTAAGGCTCAACTAAAGAAAGCAGATACCGACAATGCCAAGCTTGAGTCTGACAAAAATAAAGCTTTAGAAGAAATTGAAGGTAACCCCTGAAACTCATACTCGTTGATCTAACTGATCTTGGTTACTTGTATAATCTGAATCATATCAAACTTGTAACTAATAAGATTACATCTCATGCTCAATTTGAAGTCTTTGCTAAAAAAATCCGGAGAGCCGAAGAAGTCAGGGATGACATCGCCAACGTGGCTACGCCAATATTGTTAGCACTCTATGAAAACGGCCTTGGAACAAGCACTATGGATGCTGTAGAAATCTTTGATAAACTCAGGACTGCTCCAAAAAAGTACATAGAGAATATTACTGATGCTGCTGTCATGAGTGCAAGTCAAACCCTGGCGATGACAAAATCCCTCTATCCTCGAGTGGACATTAACTCTATAGGAGATGGTTTTGCTGATGGCACCATGGATGAACAAGCCGTAGAGCTGATAAATGAAGCACAGGAATCAGCCAAGAAGATTGCTGCTGACGTAGTTGAGAACTTCCAGCGATGAAGCTTTTCATGTAAATGACTCTTGTAATCTAACTTGTAGATACTCAGTTTATTTATGTTTATGCCCTAATATGAGTCTTCATATTTAATTTCTTAAAAATTTTCGTCCGACTGTCACCAAGCCTAGACTTGATTAAGCCATCAAAAAATTTTCAGTCCTTATTTACTTAACTCAAACCAGAACACTAAACAATGATAAACCAAGTATGAACAAGTTATTATTGATAAAAAAATATCATACTTTATTGATACGTATAGCCCCCGACTGACAACTCAAGAAGGCAACTTACTTGAAGTCGGCAGTCGAGAATAACATGATACAATAAATCTAAGTATAACATCGGCGAAGGTGTTCAATATTCCATGAATTCTCCACCATGGTCCATCTTCGCGCTTCAAACGATATGCTCTTGGCCGAGTGACCTCAGCAATTATATAAGGTCTAGCCTCAATCCACTTGGAGAACTTGTCAATTGCGACGAATAAATGTGTAAATCCTCCTGGAGCCTTTTTGAAAGGACCAACCATGTCCAAGCCCCAAACCGCAAAAGGCCATGACAATGGGATTGTTTGTAACTCTTGGGCTGGAACATAGCTTTGCCGAGCGAAGAACTGACAACCTTCACATGTGCGGACCACCTTGTCGGCATCGGAGACCGCCGTGAACCAGAAAAAACCCTGCCTGTAAGCCTTGCCCACCAAAGTACGTGCTGCAGCATGACTGCCGCAGATTCCTGAGTGAATATCCTGCAACAATTGTCGTTCCTCCTCAGGCGTGACGCATCTTAACAAAACTCCGAACGGGATTCTTCTGTACAACTCCGAATCAATCATGACATAACTCTAACTGCGACGTCGGACTCGCTCTGCATCATCTCGGTCTTCGGGTAGCTCCTGCCGAGTTAGAAAATTGATAAACAGTGTGTAACTTCTTCATTGGTAACTGATTTTTTTGTAACAGTTGGTTCATAGAGGTGTTCTACTAAAACATCAGTCGGGGCTGTTTCTCGCTTGGAACCAAACTGTGCCAATTGATCTGCGGCCTCATTGTTGTGCCTTAAAACATGAAATAACTCTAAGCCATCAAACTTGTCCTCTAGCTTGCGAACTTCTTGACGATAAGCCGCCATATTATCATTTAAGCAAGACCAATCCTTCATTACTTGATTTACTACCAACTGGGAATCTCCTCGTACAACCATCCGACGTATGCCAAGAGACACTGTAAGTCGTAGCCCATGAAGTAAAGCTTCGTACTCGGCTACATTGTGTGAAGCAGGAAAATATATATGAAGAACATACCGTAGCCTCTTCCAAGTTGGGGAAATCAAGACAACTCCTGCTCCTAAGCCGGTGACTCGTTTAGACCTGTCAAAATGCATGGTCCAATATTGCAGCTCCTCCCTAGGTACATCTTCTTGACGCTCGGTCCACTCGGCCACAAAGTCGGCCAAGATTTGAGATTTTATAGACATCCTGGCTTTGAAAGTAATATCCAGCAGCATCAATTCCAAAGCCCACTTCGTAATGCGCCCAGTAACCTCCTGATTATGAATGACATCGCCGAGTGGAAAAGACGTGACCACAGTAACCAAGTGACTTTGAAAATGATGGGCCAACTTCCTGACAGTAATTAAGACTCCATATAGTAATTTTTGTACCTGGGGGTAACACGTTTTGGATCCTGCCAGCACCTCGCTAACGAAGTAGATCGGCCTTTGAACTTTTTGAGCTCGTCCTTCCTCCTCTCGTTCGATGACCAAAACCGTGCTGACCACCTGGAAGGTTGCGGAAACGTAGAGCAATAGAGGTTCTTGAGGGTAAGGTGACGCCAACACGGGTGGCGTTGTGAGGAAGTCCTTAAAGTCTTCAAAAGCTTTCTGGGCCTCCGGGGTCCATTGAAATTCGTCCGTCTTCTTGAGCAACTTGAAAAAGGGCATGCCTCATTCTCCAAGTCTAGAAACAAAGCGGCTTAGCGTCGCCATGCAACCAGTAAGCTTATGGACGTCCTTCTGGGTACTCGGGGGCTTCATATTCTGGATAGCGTTGATCTTCTCTGGATTGGCTTCAATGCCGCGATGAGACACCATAAAGCCGAGTAACTTGCCTGACGGCACACCAAAAGTGCACTTTTCCGGGTTCAACTTCATTTTGAAGACCCGAATATTTGCGAAAGTTTCTTCTAAGTCAGTGATCAGATCCTGTTTTTGCTTGGTCTTGATGACGACATCATCGACGTAAGCTTCCACGTTCCTCCCGAGTTGAGTCTAAAGGCATCTCTGGATCATACACTGATAAGTAGCTCCGGCGTTCTTGAGGCCAAAGGGCATCGTGATGTAACAATAAGCTTCGAACGGGGTAATGAATGATGTCTTCAGGCAGTCGGACTCATTCAGGCTGATTTGATGGTATCCCGAGTAACAATCCAAGAAGCTCAGAAGCTCGCAGCCGGCTGTTGAGTCGATGACTTGATCAATACGGGGCAAACCAAAGGGATCCTTGGGACAAGACTTGTTGAGGTCGGTGTAGTCTACACACATGCGCCATTGCCCTGTCTTCTTCCGAACTAGGACCGGGTTGGCCAACCAGTCGGGGTGGTAAACTTCTTTGATGAACCCAGCCACCAAGAGCTTGGCGAGTTCTTCCTTGATAGCATCTCTTCAATCTTGGGCAAAACGGCGGAGTCGTTGTTTTATAGGTTACACGTCCTCTTTAACATTTAATGAGTGCTCAATCACCTCTCTAGGAATACCGGGTATATCAGACGGTTTCCAAGCAAATATATCTTTATTGTTTTGTAGAAAGGTGATGAGCGAGCTTTCCTATTTGGGATCTAACTCGGCGCCTATTACAGCAGTTTTGGAAAGATCAGAGGGATCAAGGGGAATCTTCTTTGTCTTAGTGTCGCCTTCGCCCGACTTGGCTATCTTTTTTGCTGGGATCTCGTCTTCGCCTGATGTTGATGCAGCCAGTTGGGCCTCCTGTTGGCCGAGTAATCTCTCACGAGTTTGGGCCATGTCGCAGCTTTCCTTGTAGCAGGTGAAGGCTTGCTTGACGTCACTGCGCAAGGAGATGACTCCATTGGGGTCGGGCATCTTCATCATGAGGTAGGTGTAGTGCGGGACCGCCATAAACTTGGCAAGCGCAGGTCTTCCAATGATTGCATGATAAGCTGCTTCGAAGTCGGCAACTTCAAAGCTAACGTTCTCTGTCCGGAAGTTTTCCCGAGTGCCGAAGGTGACCGGAAGGGTGATTTGCCTGAGTGGCGTAGATGATAGCCCTGGGATGACTCCGTGAAAAGGGGCTGAACTCGGCTTCAATTCGGATCTCGGGATTTGCATCTCATCCAAAGTCTTGGCGAAAAGGATGTTA
The DNA here is from genome assembly GCA_008326285.1 of Oryza officinalis. NCBI lineage: Eukaryota > Viridiplantae > Streptophyta > Magnoliopsida > Poales > Poaceae > Oryza > Oryza officinalis. The sequence goes on from BDMV01000009.1 coordinate 13,043,537, forward strand.
AGGACGCTACCGCCATCGATGAGGACACGCTTGAGCTTGACGTTGCGAACCACCAGGTCTAGTACCAGGGGATACCGCCCCGGGTGAACCACTCCGTCAGGAAGATCCGAGCGGTTGAACGTGATAGCCACCTCCTACCATCGTAAGTAAGTGGGACTTCAGGTTGTACTGCGTTGATTTCCCTGTCAGTCAACTTCTGCTTCCTCTTCGACTCATACGCTAGTGGTCCTCCAAAAATGTGGTTTAACTCGGTCCTGTGATCTTGGAAAGGCTCTGAGCCACCAGCTAGGTCGTCCTTCTTGGTTCCTGAAGTGCCGGCTCCATCTGACGGCTTCTGGTGTAGTTGACTTGCATATTGCTCGGTGAACTGTTTGTAGATGAAACAATCTTTGGCCGCGTGCTTGTGATTCGGGTGATGAGTGCATTGGGCGTTCATGATCCTGTTGTAGGCGGTGACTCAGGGACGCTGTTGTTGGTAGTTAGACGTTGCGGCGACCAGATCCTCAGGCTTACGCTTGCGATCTTTTTGGCCGTTATTGCCATTGCCATTGCCGTTGCTATTGTCCTTCTTGGGGCGCCAGCTACTCCCGGATTGCTTGTCATGCTTGTCTTGCCATGAGGCTTTGATTGCATCGTCCGATTTGGCCTAGGAGTTGGCTGTCTCGAACATCTTCTTGACCGTCTTTGGAGGCTTGCGCCCGAATTTGCTGATCAACAACTCATTGCGGACACCTTTCTGGAACGCGGCTATGATGACATCGTCGGTGATGTCGGGGATCTTGTTTTGCTTCTCCGAAAAACGCCGAATGTAGTCTTTCAATGACTCGTCAGGCTTTTGAATCACATTGTAAAGATTGAAGTGGGTCCCTGGCCTTTCAAAAGTGCCCTGGAAATTGGCGATGAAGTGGTCCCGAAGCTCGCTCCACGAATCAATCGAACCCCTTTGTAAGCTTGTGAGCCAGTTCCTAGCTGAGTCAGCGAGAGCAACGGGCAGGTAGTTTGCCATAGCCTTGTTGTCTCCTCCTGTTGCGCAGATGGCGAGGGTGTAAACAGTTAACCATGACTTAGGGTTGGTTTTGCCGTCATACTTGTCAATCCCTGTGGGCTTGAATCCACTCGGCCAATCCACTCGACGCAGGTCCCGAGTGAACGCGGGTACTCCATTGTCATAGTTATCGGGTGAACTCCTTCGGTCTTCGTGATAGGGCTTGTTGCGCTCGCAATGACGCCGATCAAGTACCTCCCTCAAGTCACTCGGTGGGGGCCTTCGAGAGCTGCTCTGGTAGTTGGAGTTATTGCCATAACGAATCCGATCATGGATAGGCGGTCGACCATGACCTCTCTCACGAGAGTCGGCCGATTGATCTTGATGCTTCCACACTATGTAATGACAAGGGTCTTTGGACTTGGCGGGTGTCTTGCTAAGCTCGGGTCTCCGGTAGTCTTTAGATCGCATCGGTGGCAGGCGGCTGCCCTCGGGTGTCTCGGCAATGGACTCAGTAGCTTTCCGAGCAGAGCCTGTGGGAGCGCCGGTGGCTGTGGCTGCGACGATAGTCTTGACTTTGTCTAAAATCAGAGTTACAGCGGGGGTGCCACTTCAATGACGGTGTCGATGAGGGTGAGAGCGGCGACCGCGTTCTGTTGAGGCGTGAGGAAGATGTTGGCGTTGTCGACTCAGGTCTGGAGTATGGCTTCACAAGCGAAGCGTCCAGCCGCCCTCAGATCTTATTTTCTCTTGTCGGCTTCTTTTCGCTTGAGCTCCTCCTCCTTGCGCTTGGTTTCCTCCTCTATACGTTTGCGCTCCTCTTCGAACTTGGCTCGTTCCTCTTCTGCAATCCTGCGGGCCACGGCTGAGTCGGTCTTTGCTACTTCGGCCATGAGGACGTTGAAGAACATCGGGGCATAGTCGTTGTCGAAGTCGGAGTCGTTGAGTTCCTCCGTGGAGATGTCATAGAGGTTGTCGAAGTCGGAAGAGCTGAGGTAGTCAGCGATCTCAGTAGATGAGCACGATCCGAGTGGTTGAATCATGACGGCGATCTCCCTGGAGCTCGGGCCGCGGCATGAAAATGATGAAGGAGATTCACCCGAGTGGATCGATTCCAACTCGTATGATATAAGATTGTAGTAGATCTCGGTGTCGTTTGGTAACCCGAACGACACTGAGTGGTTTTCCCCTCTCGACTGGTTCGAATCCAAGTCAAGGAGAGAAATCTTGCCGAATTTGTCGGTGATGAAGTCGAGGCTGCCGAAGCGAAACACCTGCCGAGGGGGGAAGGCGAAGTCGTCGATGCCTGATTGAGATCCCATCGCGCTAGTCAGCGAGATGAAGAAAAAAAACTTGACGCAACCCCTACCTGGCGCGCCAACTATCGAAACTTGATTTCGGCAATAAGAAATTAGGGGTAGCGATCAAGTGCCAAACACGATGGGTTAGTAGACAAAAGGATTTAGACAGGTTCAGGCCTTCTATAAAGAAGTAATACCCTACTCCTGTTTCGGGGATTGGATCCACCGAGTGGTTTATTGATCTCCTGATCAGGTTGTGTATGAAGAAAACCTAGCTAATTGCTATTATTTCTCTATCTTTCTGCCTATCCCTCAAGAGACGTTCTATCCTTCTTATATAGGTTTAGAGGATAGGCTCACAAGTCGGAGACCTAACAACATACTATATAAGACTCCATAATATTTTCAACTCAGGACTATAAGTCGTTCCTTATTACACAAGGTAACGTAATACTTAAGTCCTAAGCCGATTACATAATCATGAATCATAACCTATCCCTTATAGTCAGTCGGATAAGCTAGCCATGTGGGTATACTATACCTATAATCTCTACAGATATGTAGTACTATGTGACACTAGATGGATGACTTGCTGAATGAAGAACAAGGCCCAAAAGTCTATTCCCTTCATACAACTTACCAAAATAATTTGTGCGTGCGTTTCTCATGAGCTATGTATAGTGTTCATTGCTTGCGGTAGGGTTTTCATGAGCGAACCTAGCGGCGGCGGCTGGCGACCCTCACCCCCTCACAGCAAGCACGACGGGGCTCTGGGCGGGCGGCGCTGCGGCTAGGCCACAAGTCGGCGTCGAGTGCAAGGTGGTATAGCAACTGGCTGCATGGATGTGCCACTTAAGCCTACTAATGGTCTGGGGCCAAATGGGCCAAACGGTTTGGTTCTTTAATTGGAGCTGCTCTGGATGAGGGAAAATGGCTTGCCGCCGCAATTGGGCTGGAGTGGTTTGGTGCATAAAAATTTCGGTTTGGACCGATCTGGCTTTTGTTAAAAAATACTGAGTCCAAAATGGTTGAATCCAGTGGAGGCCCATTTGGCCATTCCCCCAAAGCCCCAATCCCCACCACCGTACCGCACATCCGCACGCGACTCTCACAGAGACGGAAACTCCATCCGCCGCCGCCACCCACATCGGCGCCATGGCCGCCGCCTAGGAGCTCCGTTGCCGGCCTCTCCCGCGCCCCTTCATCGTCTCTTTTCCCCCGTCGATGTCCCGTGCCGCCGCCTCCCACGTTGGTGCCATGGCCCTCGTCTAGTCCAGCCGTCCAAGCGCCGGCTGCGCCGCCGCGTGGGAGCTCAGTCACCGGCTTCCTCTAGGTCGACGGCAAGGCCTGCTCTCCCTCTTCACCAGCAACAAGTTCAGCTTCGATTCCATGTCTACCCGCTCCCTCTGGGTCGACGGCGAGGTCGTGAAGGCCAATATCTGGGACAAGCTGGCCAAGAACAGACTGAACGGTACACCTCTCTGTCCCTTCTATCCCTTGACCTTCGTACGTTTAATTTCTTGTGATTCCAATCATCCATTCATATATCCTCCTACAAGAACAGTTGTTATATATATGTAACTGATTTGCAGTAGGCTGCTCTCCATTGCTGTGTCCATCTTAGGCTGCTCTCCTTACCCTGTAATTAGTAATCACTTGCAATTGTTAAAGCCCAAGATTTTGCATGCTAAACAGAAAGAAACAATTAACTTTGCTTTGGTGGGTGGGTGAAGTGGAGTTCCTAGAAAACAACTAATTTTGCTTTGGTGGGTGGCTGATTCGCTAGTGCTCAGAGCTTTCTGTGGTCTTGGATCCTTTAATTCTTGCTTGCTAGTTGCTCTTCGAAAAACATGGATGAAAGCTCCATCTACATCTAAGAAAAGCATGTCTTGACAATTATTTGCATGGTCTTAATTTTAGCAGGCAGGTGCATTATGTGAACTAATTAGCTCTATCCCCTGAACCCCCTTAGGGCTCTAGCTCTCTGATACTTGATTGTTGTGGATTTCTAGTTTATTGATTTTTTTTTTTGGTTTTTGATGCATCTTCATTTATCAGCTGATCACATAATCCCTTAATCCACCCAAAGTTTAATTAATTTATTTATTTATTGTCACACACATTTACATATATATATACACCATTTAGTAAGTTACAATTAATTTTGCCAAATTATATAAGCACCATGCATAGTTTTAGTTACATGCATGAAATTTGAAAGCAAAGCTTTAGACAAACTAGGACTTGTGTTACTTAACATCATGATACTAGGACTTGTGTTTCTTTCATAGTATTTATAGTTTCTTTGTACCCTATGTTACTTTAGGAAGTTTGCGAGTATGTCTATAAATGTATCGGAGGGTTCTGGGACCGATGATTCTTTAGAAGATTTGTCCTTGCAAGTATCACGTGGTAAAAGGTCCAAAGTGTGGGAGTTCTTTGAGCAGGATTTGGTAGTAACAGATGGTGTCCCAAAGGCGGTGTGTAAGTATTGCTCGGTGAAGTTAACTTGTCACAGAAAATCTGGCACTAGTAGCCTTAGAGCACATATTGCTGAGTCGTGTCCATCAATTGGTGAAGAGGATAGGAAGAGGTTTTTGTCCACATTGAAGTCACAACCTTTTGAAGGAAGCTTTACATTTGATCAGCAAAGAAGTAGGGAGTTACTCACAAAGTTTTGCATCCATGCTGAGGTTCCATTTCGAAAGTTTGAAGACCCCTACTTTGAAGAATATGTCCACTCATTGCAGCCGACCTATAAAGTTACTGGGCGTCAAACAATACGCAATGATGCCTTCAATTTATTTGAGAAAATGAAGCTAGATACTCGATTTGATTTCCAGAGCATAGGTTCTCGTATTTGCCTAACTTCGGATATATGGACATCAAATCAAAACTTAGGATATATGGGCGTCACTGCGCATTATATCGATTCCAATTTCAATTTGAAGAAAAAGACAATAGCTATGAAAAATGTAAAGTATCCACACACAACAATTGCACTTGAAGAGGCTACCAACAGGTGTTTGATAGAGTGGAACATAAAGGATAAAGTATTCACTTTGACATTGGATAATTCATCAAACAATACTTCTGCATGTGGTGGAAGCCGGACAATAGTATTGATGATATTCTACTATGGTGGAAGCAAAATGCAGAAAAATACCCAATATTGTCACTCATGGCTATGGATTTTCTTGCTATACCACTTAGCACGGTGCCTTCTGAATCCGCATTCAGCTACGATGGTAGGATTCTTGGGGATACACGGAGCTCACTAACACCTGAAATGCTAGAGGCCTTGGTGTGCACAAAAGATTGGCTAGCTAAACCTCAAAAAGGTATAACAATGTTGTTTTTTAAATTATTGCAAATATTGTAAGTTTTAGTGAATAACTTTTGAAATCTTATGAATAAGTTAAGATGGAGCATAATCAAGGCTGCTTTGTCATGATTAGCACTGTGGTAAGTCTACCTATTCTCTTTGCTTCAGATTCTTTTTATTTTCTACTCCTGCTAGTGATGAAATCTGCATATGTAATAACCTTTTGATTTAGCATCTCCTTATGGATAATTCAGGATGTTAGCATATCCTTCTGCAATTCAGCATGCTGTAGGAGTTAAAAATACTGATCATTTTCAGTTTTGTCATTTGGTTGTACATGTCGATAGAATATTTACATAATTACCTAATTTAAGGCTTTGTGTTGGTAGAGGGTGACCAACAGGGCTGGTGGGTGTTTTTATGGTCTTCTTCAAAGCGACCTCTGATGAGTCTTCACAAGTAATCTGAAGTTGTAACTGAGATGGTTGTGGCAATATGATTGTGACAATGACGAAAGGAGTATACCTAATGTAACAATATGATGGTTGCGTACTATGAAATCCATGGTGACCTCAGTGTTCTTCCTAAATAAATTCAGATGCATTTGTGCTTTTGCTTGATTGAAAGGAAAACCCGGGGTTCTGTTGTTTTACTGCCCGTCCAAGGCAGTGATTTCATTTAAGCTTTTATCCCTTGACAACTGGGATGTTGCTTGTCATTATCATGGTTTTGTTTATTGCAAGCATTATGGTTTTGTCATTATCATGCTTTCATAATTTTGCACTATTGATTGCCAGCTTTCATAATTTTGCACTATTGATTGCCATACAAGGATTTCTCGGCTATATTGTTTTCTGAATCACATAATTAATACTTTTCACAATATCAGATGTCCTGCAATATCTTTTGTTGTTTGACATAATTAAGTTAAATTAGCTAGTCTAACTCAGTAGTAACATGATCATGTCTTAATCTAAATCAATCCGGCAAGCAGCGGATTTCAGAAGCGAGATCGGCAAGCAGCGGCACAGCTGCTCAGAAGCCGTCGGCAGCTGTGCCTGTGATGAGTGTGGTCTCAGTCCATGCGAACTTCATGGGTTTCAAGTGGATTCAACCCAGTTAGCTACAATGGTTTGGGTTGGATCGGTTTTAAATCTTTTGTGGGTTGGATTGGTTTGGATGTTGGAGGTGGGAAAATGAAGCGAGATGGTTTGGTGTTGTCTAAGATGAGATGGATTGGGGTGGTTATGGGTTGGATTTTAGCCCACTAGCAGCCTTAGCTGGGCCAGCCGTGTGGAGGCCCAAGAGAGAGGAGGAGGAAGAGTGCGGCCCAAGAGGAAAACCAAAATGGAGGGGAAGGCAGGCTGGGGAGAATAGAACAGAGGGAATGGGCTGGACTTGGTCCAAGGAGAAGGAAGACTTTTCTTTTAATTTTTCTTTTATAAAAACTCTGATCAAGGTTATTATTGCCTCAAAATTAATTATATTTCTCTGAAAATTCAAGAGAAAATATGTTAAGAATTTTCAGACATGGTGAATTCACTAAAAATATTTTAAGCACGATTTAAAGTTACGGTAATTTTAGGGTGTTATAAAGGGCGTCCTAGATATTTTTGTTGAATTTTTCTTGTGTAAGGCGCTTACGGGCTGTGGTGGAGTCAGCACTATTGGCGCTAATGGGCTGACAGCTCACTTCGGATGATAGCGCCGGCCAAGGCTCAAATGGGCTAACAACCCACTTCGCATGATGGTGTTTGAGTTGAAAATAAGGGGAGAAATACAAATGAGCTAACAGGTGGCAGCATGACATCTTCTAATAGGTGGGCCATGCTTGCCAGCAAAGATAAGTTAAACACTCTTCCTTTTAAAAAATTCATAACAACAAACTTACGACGAACCAATGTTGTCATGAACTTATGACGTTTGTTGGTTGGTCTCTTATGACAAAATAACAATTGTCACGATACGTCATTGGAGTAGTTTGTTACGATTTGTGCTTTCTCTTAATGATGAACACCTTATTTTTATCACTAATATCCATCACCCCCTACCGATCATCATAAAACAAATTCACATAATGACGAATAGCTTCGATGTCATGAGAAAATCGTCACAGAAGGTCCAATGTGTTGTAGTGGGTGAATCGACACCATTGATGACGACGTCCGAGCTGCACGGTGCCTCCCTCCCTTCCCCGATGGCCTATAAAAGGAGCCTGCGACCTCTTCCTCCCTTTTGCGGCGCTGCTCGGCAATCGGACTCACGTATGGGCATGAACGTCGAGCAGGGAACGAACGATGTAACAAGAGCAGGGATCTATTGGAGCATTGTGCACGCTAGGTGGATAACGAGCCAGCTCGGCTCGGCTCGGCTCGCTCTAGCTCGTTAAGATAACGAGCTGGCTCGGCTCGGCTCGTTATCCAAACGAGCTAAAAACCCAGCTCGGCTCGACTCATTCGAAAGCTCAAGCTGGCTCGTGAGCCAATGCATCCAAACACTGACATTCAGAATTTTTGTATCCAAACACTGCAGCATATCCAGCATAGAGAACATTTCAGATTTTGTTTTGTCTTTCTCAAGTTTTAATTTCACAAAAATAACTGTTCACTCCAATAAATCACAGTGCTCCTGAACAGATTAAATGGTTTCTGCTGACTTCGAATGTTTGCATTGCAAAGATACTACAGTGTTTTCTTAATAAAAGAGCAGCCAAATTGCACATCCAAAAGAGCAGCCAAATTGCACATCCAAATTGAAAACGAATGTGCCAACCAAACAATCAGAGATGCAGGCACTATCCTATATTCCTATGGTCAAATTGCACATGGGAGCCACCCGACATGCAAGCTATGACAAATCATATGCAATTGTATGTAAACACAAGTTCAGACATTCATATGCAATTAAACTTAGTCCAGCATATCACGAAATGTCACCAAATGTCAATAATCCATACCCCAGCATATCACCAAATGTCAATTTGTCATCCAGTAGGACCAGCACAATTGCACATAAACACAAGTTCAGCAGCAACATCACATGCACTCCTTCCCTTGTAGCCTGCAGATAGTATGTCTGTATGTGCCAAATTTTTCCAAAGCAATCAGCATTACCAACTTTTTCAAAGCAATTGTATAAAAGGCCAATGGCTGCATGTGCAATACATACAAAAAAGCTTTGTGCAATAAAAAACAAATGCATTTACTTACTAGTTGCTTGCCACATTACAATTGGGAAACTCCACTATTTCAATGTCATCATCTCCATCTTCTCCCTGTCAAAACAGTCCAAAGTGAGCAATTTATACAAAGAATTGACCAAAATAAAAGACAAAAATAATCATTACATTACATACCACAAGAATAGATGCACTATTGGTATTTTGAGAGGCTCTTATCCAGCTTGATGCACAAACCAAAGCCTAAACCGTTTCTGGCTTCAAAAAACTCCTATAGTCATCAAGAATTCTTCTCCCAGTGTTAAAAGTGGACTCTGATGACACACTGCTAGCTGGAACAGCTAAGAACCTCTTTGCCATGTTGGACACAACAGGAAACCTATGAGCATTTATCTTTCAATAATTAAGTAAGTTGAATGTGTTATCATCGATGGATACATTTGGTTCATCTAGATAGATGAGTAACTCAGACTTTGAGGATTCTGTAGTATTTGATTGCAAAAAGAACTGGAATCCACTTGGAATAATTGAAGCCAATGAGGTGGTTGTATCCCTTGAGGATGAGGCCGAGTGAGCATTGTGTGGGCTGTTTCCATCTTGGTTGTGGCGACATATCGTCTCATACTTGTTGTAGAGTTTTTCCAACTCAGAAGTTATGGTAGCAACCTCTGTTGCACACCTTGTCTCATCATAAAATTCACTAAAGCATCATTTAATGTACCTCATTTTGAACCTAGGGCCAAGGATTGTAGCAATAACCATGATATTGTTTGTGTTCTCCCAATATTTATTGAATTTGTCCAACATTGCATCAGCCATAGTCACCAATAATACATCATTAGGATCAGGTTCATAGTGTCCGGACTGCTGCGCTAACCTTGCAGCTTGTGACAGTGCAGCTTGTGCTTGTGTTTTTGCAGCTAATATCGCAATCTTAACTTTCGCTATGTATGGATAAAAAACATTGGCAGTGGGGTAGGTTGACCCTGAAAATGCAATGGTTGCACCAGCCATTGTTCCCAAGATTGGCTGAATTTTCTCAAACAAATCCCATTCAAATTGAATAGGTAGCCACTCATAGTTGTTGTCTACTTCACCATAATAAACAAATGCATTTCTATACTCAATGCCTGTCTCTATCATCCGATAGGTTGAACTCCACCTTGTTTTAACATTAAGAGACAACCCTCTTCCAACTTTAATAGAATAAGTGTTGCACACTCCCACAAATTTGTACATACGGACTAGGGACCTCTTAAAGTACTTCACAGTGTTCCTAAGATTGCTTATCAAAGGTTGAATTGGTTGCAGGCCATCATTAACAACCAAACTGACTATGTGGGTAGCACAACGAACAAGAAAATAATCTGTATCAAATTGTATTTTCTTCCTAGCAGCAAGCTTAGACTTCAAATTTGAAACAGCAGTGTCATTGTTTAAAGCATTATCCAGGGTTATTGTCATGACCTTATCTTCTATTTTCCAATCAACCAAGCAATCAAAAATAGCCTGAGCTATCACAATACTGGTGTGAGGAGGATCCACCTCAACAAAGTTTAGGACACGACATTGCAAAACCCAATCAACATCTATGTAATGAGCCACCAAACACATATACTGAAGGTTTTGATTGGATGTCCACATATCTGTAGTTAAACTTATGGACTCAACCTCCCTAAGACTTTTTCTGAGTTGGTCCTTTTTAGATTCATAAAATTTCATGCATTCATTTTTTATTGCCTTTCTACCAATAAATTCATAGTTACTATTCATCCAATTCATCAAGGCATTAAACCCTTTATGCTCAACCATCCTAAATGAGTAATCATGTTGAATTATCATACGGGCAATCAGAAGTTTTGTGTGATCATGATCATACTCACTAGGATGCACAACCATAGAACCATCAGCTGAAGGAAAATCAAGTGTACCTTGAGCTTTAGCCTTTGCAAGCTTGTTTAGATATATTGTGCACTTATCTAGGTGACGATTCAGCGTTGTAGTGGTTCCCCCAGGGCGGTATGCATAGCTGTGATGACAAAACCTACACTTTGCCTTACATTCCATTTTCCCTTTGTCCTTCTTGGAGGGAATATTGATCACCTTGAAATATTTCCAACAACCAGCACGCTTTCCTCTCGTTACCTTACACTTGGAAGGAGACAATGAAATACCTCCCTTTGGCCTTTTTGTACCTCGTTTACGAGCCTTTAACTTCTCATCTCCATCCTCTCCCTCACTTCCGCTTCTTGAAGAAGGAAGACTCACCGACATCTCATCGTTCAAGTCAAAGCTGTTCTCTTCATCCTCCCCTCCATCTGGCACGACCATCATGTTCATTTCCTGCACAAATTCATACACACACAAACTGATTACATGAGTAAATAATTCAAAGCTAGCTGCCTAGTAGGTATAGTTATTCATTCAAAGCTAAATAATTTCATATTGATTTCAGTATGGTCTAACCTAGATAATTTCATATGCATGAATGCATGATGCAGTATGTGTACAAGTCTAGGATAATTGTATAAACCAAAAACAAAAGTGATTTTGGAATTTGGATACCCACGGACACACCACAGATATGGAAGCATTAGCTCGTGAGGATTCCACACTTGCTGGTTGAGGCGCCTCCTCCATCACAGTGCGGCTGAGCGCCTGAGCCTGAGCGGCGGGCCACGATGCGGCCGGCGCAGGTGAAATCAGGGAAGGCCGGAAGGGGATTGAGATAGGCGATGAGGGGCGGTGGCGGATGAGTGGTGGTGACGGTGATGGGCTTCGGCGGCGGATGAGTGGCGGCGGTGGTGTGGGCTTCGGCGATGAGGGGCGGCGGCTGCGTGGGCTTCGGGCCTTCGGCGATGAGGGGCGGTGGCGGATGTGTGGCGGCAGCGGCGATGGGCTTCGGCGGCGTATGAGTGACGGCGGCGGTGATGGGCTTCGGCGGCACCCGTTGCAGTCAGCAGTTGGTGGCGGCGGCCGAAGAAGTGCGAGGAAGGGAGGACCGGAGGAGTGACCGAGTGAGGACTGGAGGACCTAGGGTTTTGATGTATTGGGCCTCCTTCTAAATAAATGGGCCTACCGGCCTATGGGCTTTGGGGCCTTGAGCTGGCTGCCTGTTGAGGTTGGTTTAGCTCGTTAAGGCTCGTGAGCATCTCGTGAGCCAGCTCGAGCTGGCTCGTTATCTCTAACGAGCTAAAATGCCAGCTCAGCTCATTAGGAAAATGAAACGAGTCGAGCCGAACCAAGCTGAGTTTGTCGCGAGTCGAGCGAGCTAACGTGTCACGAGCTTTTCGTCCACCCCTAGTGCACGCAAGACAGGCTGGTCAGGTCACAGTTGGATAAAGCAGCCGCGAGACGAACACTACTATAAAACTCCTAATAGAGGATGTCCTTGTATATCTCAATTCATTAAAATCGGCACAAGTGAGGTTTTCTCACCCCCCTCACACTTATCATATAATTACTTTTTTAAAAAAAATCACAAATAAAAAAACCATAGGTGCCGATCTTTTTATTTAGCTGGCACAAAATTTGAGCAGCGTCGCGGGCGGAGAAAAAAAATCAACGAGGACCTACTACCAAGCGCCTGACGCCCTCCTCCATCTCTCTCCATATCTCTCTCCACCATTTGAAACCTAGCAGTGATGCAACGACGACCAGGGTTGCCCTTACCGTTTTGCGCCCGGTTACCGCCGGTCGGCGGTAGCGCGGTAACCGGCGGTAACCGCGGTTACCGCGCAAAACCATGACAAATTCGAAAATCAAAAATTTGAATTCAAAACCGCGGTATCGGCTGCGGTTACCGCGCAGTATGGCGCGGTAACCGCGCGGTATGGCGCGGTTACCACGCAATGTTTGTTCCAAGGAAGAACGAAATGAAAAATAAAATTCAAAAAATAAGAGAAATGCTTAAAAATGTATAGAATTTGTGGATAATAAGTAAAATATGTAGGTTACTTATGTGTATACTATAAAAAATTTTGGCATGATCTTTTCTATATTACGGACATAAAATCAATTGAACAATACTTGTGGGTATAAAAAAAAATTTTGGCATGATCTTTTCTATATTACGGACTTGAAATCAATTAAACAATTCATAAGATAATAAGATAATATGTCGACAACAACAATCAATAATCTCAAGATATCGCACAAGGTGTCCACATGTCCACAATATAACATCCACAATATGATAGTTCACATAGCAACATATCAACATAGAGCAAGCAACTTTTGTTTTCAATGAAAGGAAATAGAAGGACATACCAGCATAGAGCAAGCTATAAGTTCCATTGATTATATACCATGTTGTACTCCTCTGTGGACATGAGCATCAAGCCATGCGAGTGTAGCAACCCTGCCTTGTATTCCTCCCAACTTTGACCTGTCCATGATGATGTTGTTTGCCACTGAGCATACAATTGAGCGTACCACTGGGGCTCTTGCCACTCGTACACCCAGGTAGGAGGGGGATAATCAGAAGCTTGAGGACAATTGTACGCATACGTTGGATAGCCACTTTCAATACTAGAGGCACTGAATGAGCTGCAGCTATCCTGTGGTATGTCAAGATGCTGTCGTTGTTGGTGCTCACTCGGTGAAACCGTAGTTCGTTGAGAGCTTGGAGCACCGTGATCACGGTCCTGAGTCGCGTGAGTGAAGTCGGCCTCACCTGCAAATGAAATTGTAGGAAGAAAATTAATCAATAGTAAAATGCATGGTAAAGGTCTAAATGGTAATTGAAGCACATCTCACCTGTGAATTGAATAGGGCTGTGATGACTTCCAGAAGGCACTTCAGTGGTGCGTTGCCCTCCTTGACCACCGTTGTCTCCGTCATCTGAATCAGTTCCTGAGCTACTATCATTCGACTCTCGGTAGTCTGGGCTTCCTTCGGTCTCTTCATCGCTATCAACATTGTATGACTGTGGACCTTTGCCCTTAGCTCTTTTGGATGTAGGTGCTTTTGGTGGCTGCCGAGTCTTTCTTTTTCCAATATGAGTGTCACCTACATTCGCATCAGCCCACTCTGCAATAGAAGAAGCTCCCGTGGTTCTGCGCAGGTCAGTCAAGTCCACTAGGTTGGCTACAAGTGGACTAGGCAGGGGGGCGTCACTCTCAGTTGAGTCTTCATCTAGTTCTGGGTTAGCATTGGACCGAGCATTATCCATCCATTCTTTAACATGATTGTTAGTTTCATAGAATGATAGGTCCGCTAGTCTTTGAAGGGGATTGTCATCCTCCTTCCTTACTTGGGCATTTGCGAGCTGAATGCGCAGGCGAAGGTTGTAGTTGACATAAACTAGTTTGCTCAGCTTCTTGTGGGTAAGTTTATTACGGACCTTTGTGTGTACGAATGCGAATGTGCTCCAGTTCCGTTCACATCCACTTGAAGAGCAACATTGACCAACCATACGCAGCGCAAGCCTCTTCAAATTCGGCGTGTCTGAGGCAAACATAGACCACCATTGTGCTGCACATGTCAATTTCCATGTCAATTTACAACACTGAATACGTGTAAAGTAGCAGGACATATGACATGTGCAAATGATTACAAACATACCAGGGGAAGTTTTTCCATCGGTGGCCATCTTTCTTGCAAGGGCCCTCCCAAATTCACCAGTCTTACGGCGATACATCTCAACCTCCAGCAAAGCGGCGGCGGCCATATCGATGTCCGTCATCCACTCAAAGGCCTGACGGAGGTCTTGGAAGACAGAGGCACTTGGAGAGTATTGGTAGTGAGTCATAGGGTTCAATGCCGCACCTGCAAATCATGAAACAAAATCGATGAGAGTCGTACAATACCAATTTACTCATCATGTAATGTCGGCTACTTACTGGCATTGATTAGAGTTCCATTGCAGAGGTCGTGCATCCTTCTGTTAACAATTGCCATGTATACTTCGAATTTATCCCTTTGGTTGGCAAAAAGACTGTCGTACTCCATTCTCAACAATTGATATCTTAGAAGAACCTCACTCAAATTGGGGTTCTTGTCCTCGTCAGCAAACCGAAGGAAGGAGTACATCGGCTGAACTGAATTGACTACTGCCTGCAAGTTCTCCTACCAAGACATGCTAGATAGGCATGCGTGTGCATACCTGCCCTCAGTTGTGCCACTGAATTTGCTTTGCATGAACCCAGAGGAAGCCATCCACTGCATGAACTGATCTCGCCTCCTGAGGAAGCTGTCAAGAAACATGTAGTTTGTGCCGAACCTTGTAGCATTCCACTTAACCAGTTCACCACCTATAGCAACCACCATCATGGCATGCAACTTGGAATGGTTGTATAGCCATCTGCAAATTTTTCTCGCACTCTCAATCACCATTTCATGGTCCGGTATTTTTCCAACCTCCTTAAGCATCAAGTTAATTGTGTGCGCCACACAAGGTTGCCACACAATTGTTGGATACTCTTGCCGCAGCAGTCTGCAAGCCTTCTTGTAGTTAGACCCATTGTCAGTGATAATCTGAACGACATGTTGGGGGCCTACTTCGCGTACCACCTTTCTTATCTCCTGCATTGGACAATCATAAAAATTAAACAAGACCTCAAACACTACACTTAATGTTATCAAATGAGGCTAAAGTGTTGAAGGAACGTCGTCACCTTTAGTACGAAGTTAGCATCTTGGCTTTGGCCCGTGGCATCAACAGAGTTATGGAAAAACAAGATTCCATTGCAATATATCAAAAAGTTGATAACCGCCACACCCGTCGGTCCTGTCCAAGAATCACACATTAAAGTAACCCCGTACTCATTCCAATCACGTTTGAATCTGTCGAATTGCTTCTTGACGTCCTTCTCTGTAGCGTCAAGATACTTCCCATCAATGTCCTTACCACTTGGAGAAGGTATGTTTTCACCTACAATGTACAAATGCCAAATAATTAGTGTGCGAACTGTTAGAACAATGTAAATCCATATGAAATGCATACGTACCCCACTTCTGTGTTTCTCGAACAGCGCTGACAAAGTATGGATTATCAGCATTTCTTGCAGGAATGCCGGAGGTGTAGAAGAACCTTGCCCATGACTCACCAATGGCCTCCCTAGCTTGCCTCCCTTTCTTTGTGAAGAATCCTGTATCGATGTGTGTCTGCACAGGAGACTTGGCAGATGCTAGGTTATAATCTCTCACAGAAGGTGACTCCCTGTGAGATGTAGCCCTACGCAACAAACTGGCAATTGGGTTGCTTCTTCCTTTCCGTGCCTCGGGCTCAGCGGATCCACTGCCACCGCCATGCTCATATGTGCCACCTCGTTGCTCCACACCCCTCCTAAATCTCGCCTCTTCCCGTGAGGCTTGCATGGCTGCTTCCATTTGTTCCTCCTCGTCGGCATCACCTGTTAGGTCATAATAGTTGACCCCAGCCGCTTCAACCCTTCTTGCCCTCTCACTGTGACGAGTATCACCTGCATCTTTTATCCTATCCAACTCGCGCCTGAAGAATTCGCGGACATCTGGAGGAACTGAATTGCAATACGTAACCCCCTTCCCTTTTCCAGCCAAATGAATTTTAAGCCGAGTTGCTCCACCCCCGGCCTTTCTCTGATGACAATACTTTCAACGCCATCCAGGTGCTATGCTCTCCCCGTGCTCCCACATCGGGTCCCTACTATCTGCCATATCCACCCTATATGTAACATACGTGAAAGGTATAGTATTAGAAATGAAATCACCAACGCTACATTTTTAATTCACTAATAACATACGCATAAAAATTCTACTTACACATAGTGACATACTACTAATAGACGCTTCGAATCTAGCTAAAGAATTTTTTTGAAATCAAATTTACAAAGTGCATCTATATTTGTGATTTACAATTACAAAATTACAAACCACAGTTTTCGCATCCATATTACAAAGTACATCTATATTACAAACATCTATATTACAAAATTACAAAGTGCATCTATATTACAAAACATCTATATTACAAAATAACAAAGTGCATCTATATTACAAAATTACAAAATTACAAAATAACAAAACCGCGTTATACTGGCGAAATGTGCGCGGTAACCACGGTTTTATCGCGGTTACCGCACGCTATTGCTACCAGACATCGTTGACAAATGCGACGGCAACCGTGAAAATACTCGCGATAACAGACGCAAATCGCGCGGTTACCGCGAGAAACCGCGCGGTACGAGAAGACTTACCATGCGCTAGCTGGCGTGGCCGATTACCGTTGTTTACCGCGCGGTTACCGCGGCTTACCGCGCGGTTTCCCTTCTCGCCGGCGCGGTGGCGATGGATCTAGGCGCGGAGTGGCCGCGTCGGGCGTCGCCGAGGGTGAGGACGGAGTAGGAGAGAGAGAACAGAGCGAGGGGGTGACGGTAGAGATGGGGAGGAGATATTTTCTCCTCCCCGGGCCTCTATGGGCCTGATGCACAGTTCTACACAGCAACGGGCCGGCCCATTTTTTTTTATTTTTTCAATTTCCAAATATATTATCCGTTTTGCTCTCAAATTTGAATAAATTTTACTCTTTTTTGAGAAATTTCTTCACCATAAAACACTACAAATCAAGCTTTACTGTCACAATTTTTTTTCGATTTTTTTCTTTTTTAAAAAAATTTTTTGAATTCGGCCGAAATTCGTTAAACCGTACCGCGCGGTACGGGTAACCGTACCCCCGCGGTACGGGCGGTAACCGTGATAACCGCGCGGTTACCGGCGGTTTTTCCTACCCTGCCNCGACCCGCCTCTCCTCGGCACCACGGTGGCGGTGGCGGTGGCCCACCTCTTCCCGGCGACACGACGACAGCGGCTCCACGGGGATGGCGGCAGCAAACGATCCATCAGGTCCTCCTCCTCTCGCTGCCATCCATGGCCTCGGTCTCCGCTGCCAGATTCGTTGGCGACGGCGACATTGGCGGCACCGACGCTAGATCCGGCGGGCCTGAGCTTGGGGGCTGCTGGGTTTGGATCCCGCACCGCCCCCTCCGCTACCTTCACTCCTTTTTTTTTCTCGTCATGTGCTTACATTGATCAGCAGGCATGATTAGTGAGCTCGGTGCCGTCAGATGAGGTCGGTCTTGATTGATCCGGCCTCTGCCCCCTAGCTGTTGCTGCCGGATCCGGATTCCCCAAGGTCGGTTCTCCTGGATCTGGCCACTTTCTTTTCCGCCTCGGTGCTGCACATGGAGGAGGCTATCACCACAGGCGGCCGGACCACTGGAGCCTACCGCCAAGTCGAGGAGGAGGAGCATGAGTGTGCAAGTGTGCTGGCCAGAGCTTCCTCCTGGCGGCCAAGTAGGCCATCTGGTGAGCCCGGCAAGGTGGCTAGTCCCTGTCGTTGCTGGATCCACGGCCGCCTGTTGTGAGTGGAGATCGATTTGGGCTCTCTCTCTCTGTCTCTTTTTTTTTTGCAAATCAAGTTAGTCTTTGTGCTTGTTGATTCGCTGCACTGCATGTTGGCCCGATTGAAGATCCATTTGGGCTTGTTGATTTGTCTTGATTCTTTCTTTTTCTTTTTACAAATCTGAGTCTTTGTGTGAGAAATATTCTGATACATTCTGTTAATTAGATATGTGGAAATCCTAATCTGATATATTCTTGGTCTGATCTGATTATTTTCTCATTGTTCTCAAGAGCTGGATCAATCAGTTGTCAAACTTTACAGTAACTTTAGTGTCATTTGTGTTCGGACTGGGGCGGTCCGATAATGAGGTGTTTCACAGGGACTGAAGGGAACAGAAACGAGCTGAGCGGATTCGAACGGTGGGGCAGGGCACCAGCCGTTGCCATCTCTAACTGTTGTGTTCCTCGGACGGACGAAGACCGCGGGCAAACGACAGGAGAAAGCGGACTATGACGGACGAAAGCGTATTTAGGACGATCAGAAAATTGCAAAATTTTTAAATAGTTAAGATACAAGTTTAGTCTGAGGAGATGCAGTGAATTTTTCGTCCGTTGTGACGCGGCCTATGCTAGAGACGGACTGCGCTTTCCTTTCGTTTCGTCCATCGCGTCGTACTGGCTGTGTTCGCTGGCGTGACTTCCACGCGCGCACGGTAATTTTTCGTGCGCACGTTTTCAAACTACTAAACGGTGTATTTTTTTTAAAAAAATTTTTATATAAAATTTGCTTAAAAAAATCAAATTAATTTATTTTTTTAAAAAAATTAGCAAATATTTAATTAATCACGTGCTAATGATTTGTTTTGTTTTTCGTGCATAATGTGCGTACTGATAAGTCACGGTACCGAACACAGTGATGTGCATCACCGATTTTTCTTAGTGTTGTTCGTCCATTCGTAGCGCCCGTCTAGTTATCACTCGTTCGTCCGTCCCTAGTGCCCAGGCGCCGTTTCCAAAAGCGATAAGGAGACGTAACATGATATTGATTCGAGATCAATCTAGGATTAAGTAGGCGCATTGTGTTAATTACTCCCTCCGTTTTATATTACAAGTCGTTTTTGACCTTTTAAACTTTTTATGTTTGATTTAGTTTGTAAAAAAAATACTAATATTGTTAATACAAAACAACATATAATCAAAATATATTTAATATTAAATTTAATTAAACTAATTTGGTGTTGTAAATATTGTTATTTTTTTTATAAATTTGATCAAACCTAAAGAACTTTGACTAAAAAAATCAAACAACTTATAATATAAAATTTGGTGTTATAAATATTGCTATTAACATGAAATACTTGATGTCAGCCTTTCCACCGGCGCAGGCTCTAGGAGAAATCATCGTTATAGGCCTTTAGCTAATTTTTTTCTTATTATATATACTACTTAAAACCGTAAGTACTGACACAAATAAATATTATTAACATGATAAATCAAAACAATATATAATTATTAATTAATAATGTTGATGGTTGAAAGAAAGAAACGAGAAATAAACTGGTATGAATGTACACCTTAAAAGAGCGCGGCAAATATCTAATGTCTCATAAAAAAGAACTTTTCAAGTAAAATCATTGAGGACAGTATTGAGATTAATGTTGTCAAGATATTCTTCTCAATGTTACACATATAGTTGACCTCAAGTAGTTTTATCAGTAATTTCAATTTTGATAAACTTCATTTAGAAAAAGATCAATCTAAGAAAAGAAAACCAACACCTGCACAAGAAGTCAATAAACCTACAATTAGTGAGAGAATCGGGTCTAATGAAAACTTCCACCACATACCTTTATATTATTATTGTGAAGGATGATTGATTAAGTAGAAGACCAGAAGAAATTAGAGTACAACCTTTGAATTGAACTCAGAACCCTAACATAATAGTCAATGGAATGGAAAAATAAATAATGTTCAAGTAACAGATCAATTTTAATCAGTGTGAACAAGGATCCACTGCTACAGAAATTAAGATTGGTGCCGGTTAGAAACCCAACAAAAATGCCGGATTTCTCAACTGGCACCTAGAAGGCAGCACTGATGTGAAGGAGAAATAGGTGTCGGTTCTAAACCGGCACCTTTAAAGTTCCACGAATCCAAAAATGCATCGAGCCAGCTCTCCATCATCATCATCACTGAGATCAACATCATCCCCGTCAACCAAACACAATCAAAATCATCACTGAAATCATCCAAACACAATCACAAAAATAAAGAAAATTGCAAACACAAGTACATGCTACCGTTGCCATCGTGGATCCAGCCTCCTTGTCGTCATGTTGTCGAACTATCCGCCCCCACCATCGCAGTGGCTAGCGGCGGAGAGGAGGAGAGCCACGGTGGAACACCGAGGGAGAGGGAGACGTGGCGAGGGGCGGAGAGGAGAAGAGCCACCGCTGTGGCCGCGCATGTCATGGGGAGCCCGCCGCCTCCCATCTCGCCGGATCTGGTGGAGGGGAGGGCGTCATCGCTGCCCACCGCCTCCCCTCTCACCGGATCTGGCAGGGGGGAAGGGCGCCGCCGCTACCGCCTCCCCTCCCGTCGGATCTTGCGAAGGGAAGCCCACCGCTGCCGCCCGCGGGAGCCGCTGATGCCATCGCCTCTGCCGGATCCGCCGCTGGCTAGGGAGGCGAGAGGGGAAGGGGGCGAGGACGAGAGAGGGAGCCGGCAAAGAGGGGAGGAGAGCTAGAGAGAGAGATGGGCGAGAGGAGGGGGTGAGGGGGGCCAGTGGTGGATAAGGGGATTTGTCCCCCCTTTTGGCCCCCGGCTTAAAAGAGATTCGGCTCGGCTTGTTTTTTAAGTGTCAATTTTTTAAAAAATCGGTACCTATAATATATATTATGGGTGTCGATTTTTAATTAACCCACACCTATAATATAATATATTGAAGGTTTCAGATTTTTTAAAAAAACCGGCACCTATAATATAGATGCTGGTTTTTCTCAAGAACTAGCACCTATAGTCGTTTAAAGATGTTGGTTTTTTGTATTTTCAGCTTGTGGAGGTGGAAAAAAATACTATAGGTGTCGGTTTTAACTATTCTGGCATCTATAGAGCCTGTATGTATCTTTTTTAGTAGTGATCGATGGATTGGATCATCACCTGATATAGCTTCAGTTTAGTCGTCAATTCTGCACCCCATGTGCCACGATGTCACAGCGAGTTCAAAGCGGGAACAGGACGAGGAGCGTCCACAGCGAGGGCGAAGCGTGAATTTTTTTTGTTTTTAGATTTTTTTTTTAATATTTACAGAAATATTATAGCGCCGGAAAAAATTACAAAAATAGATCCTGCCGCCCTTTGAAAGGGCGGTAAGCTGACGTGGCACACGGCGCCGTGTGCGTCTTGACGGCGCGCACGGGCCGCGGTGTGCCGAGGGCTTGCCGCCCTCTGCAAGGGCGGCAACATCCTGCCCTTTCAGTTAGCTCCAGGGTTTCAATTACCGCGGTAAACCGCGCGGTTACCGCGGTTACCGCGCTTACCGCGGGGGTACGGTAAGGGGTAAACCGCGGTAACCGCGTCAAATTCAAATAAATTTGAAAAATAATTTGAATTTTTGATAAATTTTGTACGGTTTGTCGCGGTTTGTCACGGTTACCGCGGTTACCGTGCGGTAACCGTGCTTACCGCCGGGGCGCGGTAACCGCGGCCCCGGCGGTAATTGAAACCCTGGTTAGCTCATGTGGCAACAGACTGTGCATCATCAGTACGGTATGTGTGTGTACGTGTACGTGCATATCTTCTAGATGGATCAACGTTGAGTTCGAAAGAAAGAAAGAAGAAACTTCCTGAAAAAATACGTGTCCCATGACCAAACCAAAGCTAGCTAGAAGCAACTGATCATCGAGCAAGATCAGATTAAGATGAGAAGTAAATAAGGACATGTAAAAAAATATTAGTATATGATAATTAGGTTTTATTTATTTTAAATTTGCACTGCAACTTCCCGAGTTTACACGCGTTTTTCAAAAATTCCAAAAGAGAACTACTCCGAAAAATTTCATAAACTTAATGACTACACTATCATTTTCGAAAGTTTCGAAAAATATTTTCGGACAACTCCAAAAATATACAGAATCTTATTTTGCTTCCCGAATTCCGAAAATCTTTCGGATAGCTCCGAAAATTTGCAGAAACCTAAATTTGTAGTGTATCTATACCATATTAAAAAGAAAGAAACCGTGGTGTCCGTTCTCACTAAAGCCGCTCCAAATAAAAACGCCTCCCTCTCTCTCGCTCTCTCTTATCTTCTCTCGCCTCAGCGCCTCACCGAAGCCGCCCGCGCCAGCCTCAGCGCCACATTTGGATTCTTCCAATGTGGCAACATGGATCGGGTATGACTTATGTGCTCCAATTTCTAGTACCAATTCTGAATACGCAGAACGCTAACTTGATCGTACATAATGATAACATGTTACATAGGCATATCGTTGGGTGTGCAAATTCGTTGAGTGGATAGATATGGAGATCCCACGAACCGATGGAACACGTTCCTACCCACTTAGCGAAACAAGGTCGGCCTAAACCCTAACACCATACAACTACCAACTCGTGCATACTACTGAGTGCAACGAGGCCACTTTCCCTTCCTCTGTGCATCGGGGTTCTCCTCCATTGCTGCCTTCGCTCGCCGCGCACGCTCAAGCTTCCGCTCTCGCTCCTCCCTGTACGCAGCAACACGCCTCCTTTCCGCCTCAGCCTTGTGCTCTTTTTCTGCGGCCTCCTCCTTGCGTCTCTGCTCAATCTTCTCCTTGCGCTCTGCATCCCATTGCCGCATGTACTCCAAACGCTCCTTGTTTTGCGGCTTGATCTCGGTGTCGATCCACTGCTCAAAATCACATAGCGGTGGAGGGGTCTACAACAAATGCAATGTTTACTAACCAAATAAGTTGTTGAAGACTACTTCATACACCAAATAATCATTACAAAACATCAGTTCCTCACCATTAAGTTAATGCGGCGTAT
>BDMV01000009.1:13067981-13089368 GCA_008326285.1 Oryza officinalis
AGCGATTTCCTTTTCACACCACACAAATTTTCCGGTGGACACACCGACTCGTGTAAATTTTAATTTTCGCAACCAAAGGTGCTAAACACATTCCCATTTGCCGAAAACACTATTGAGTGGTTTCAAGCGGTTTCGTTTCGGCAGCGCACAACCTTTCTGGCGGCCCATCCAACTCATGTAAAAATTAATTTTAGCAACCAATGTTGTCAAACACATTCCCATTTGCCCAAAAACACTATTGAATGGTTTGGAGCAGTTTTGTTTCGGCAGCACACAAACTTTCCGAAAGGCCCACCAACTCGTGTAGGAATTAATTTTTGAAACTAGTGGTGCCAAACACATTCCCATTTGCCCAGACACACTCTTGAGTGGTGTCGAGTGATTTCCTTTTCGCACCACACAAACTTTCCGGTGGACACACCGACTCGTGTAGAAATTAATTTTTGAAACTAATGGTGCCAAACACATTCCCATTTGCCCAGACACACTCTTGAGTGGTTTCAAGCGATTTCCATTTCGTACGACACAAACATTCCGATGGACACACCGACTCGTGTAAATTTTAATTTTCTCAACCAAAGGTGACAAACACATTCCCATTTGCCCAAACACACTTCTGAGTGGTTTCGAGCGATTTCCTTTTCACACCCCACAAATTTTTTGGTGGACACGCCGACTCGTGTAAATTTTAATTTTCGCAACCAAAGGTCCTAAACACATTCCCATTTGCAAACAATGGTGCCAAACATATTCCCATTTCCCAAAAATACTATTGAGTGTTGTCAAGCGGTTTCGTTTTGGCAGCACACAAACTTTCTTGCGGGCCCTCCGACTTGTGTAATAATTAATTTCGCAACCAATGGTGCCAAACATATTCCCATTGGCCCAAACACACTCTTGACTGGTTTCGAGCGATTTCCTTTTCGCACCACACAAACTTTCCGGTGGACACACCGACTCATGTAAATTTTAATTTTCAAAACGAATGGTGCCAAACACTTTCCCGTTTGCCCAAAAACACTATTGAGTGGATTAAAGCGGTTTCGTCTCCGCAGCACACAAACTTTTTGTTGGCCCCACCGACTCGTGTAAAAATTAATTTTCACAACCAATGATGCCAAACACATTCCCATTTCTCCAAAAACACTATTGAGTGGTGTTGAGCGGTTTGGTTTTCGCAACACACAAACTTTTTTGCATCCTTTACCTAGCCATTTTTGTGTCATTGCATTGTTGTTTTCAATTTTTGCTTTGTTGAGTTTTGCGTTGCATCATCGTGTCGTGTTGCTGGTTTGAGCGTCTAGTACATTTAGAGTTTTGAGTTCCTGTCACGTCTAGTACCATTGTCGTCGTCGCCGCCGTGTCCGTGCCCGTGAGAAAGATGGAAAGAGAGAGATTAGATTAGTTTTTTGTTGTTAAAAAAAATTGGTATCGGATTCGAGTTCCGTTTGCAAAAACGGAATCCATACGAGGAGAGCATTCCATTTTTTATAGATCAAATTTTAGGGTTCGGACTTTAACATTTGAGTCTCTATAATTTTTATATTTACATTTGAGTCCCTGTAATCTTGCATTCAAGTCCTTGAGTCGTTTTTGCTGAAAAAATCAAAAAAAAAAAGACAGGAAGGTGGTTCAACAAAAAGAAAAGAAAAGGCGCACCAAAAAAAAGAAAATAAAGAAAAAAAAGAGAAAGAAAGAAAGAAAGAAAAGAAGAAATCAGTTGTTATATGAGTTTGCTTTTGTATATCAGAGTTGCGCATGAGTTGTTTTATAGTGCTATCTTGTGGTATCGTTTGTGTTTAGGCTCTTGTTTTTAGTACGTTCTAGCCTAGGATGAGTACGGTACTGACTTTGAACAATTATTCAACTTTGTATTCTTTGATTTGAGCATTTGCTATTCCTTTGCTACATATTTAAGCTACCCAGAGCTCCACAGATTTGATTGCAGCCGTACAGCAAGTGTTTGCCAACGCATCGATACATCCAACCTCCTTTGGGTCTAGGTTAAGTCGGTGTGATCACCATTCCGTTTGCTTTGGTAAGTTCTTGTAAGAGCTTGGTTAAAAGCTTGAGTGTGTGTGATATGTGAGCCTAAACTACCTAGTAGTTGATAGGAGCGTGCATCTTTTTAGGCATAACAAAATACCTCAATCTTGGAAAGAACTGAAACGATATTTGAGACAATGTTATGTTCCCGAGTATTATGCTGATATTCTGGTCAATAAACTACAATGTTTTTTTAAGATAGCAGAACTGTTACTTCATACTATCACGACATGCATGCTTGTTTATTACGTTGTGGTTTAGATGAAAGTGAAGAAGCTATAGAATTGAGGTTTTTACGTGGGCTTAACAAAGAAATTCAGGACATGCTTACTTGTCAAAGCTATAGATCTCTTTCTCATTTGTTACAAATTGCTTGCAATGCTGAAAGTCAAATAAAGAAGGACATGAAAAAGCAACAAGTTGTACACGTGCCTCCTATTACTAATAATTTGTACGAAGTAAACAATTGCCAAAAGGAGAATTATGTATTTGAGAAGAAAGAGGAGAAGCTTGAAGCACCTACGATGTCTGAAGAAAGTTTGCAAGGTAGTTTGATTGGTGCTGAGATAAATGAAGGTAAGTATTCTCAAGCTGAGCTACAAATGTCCACATTTAAAGCTATAATAGAGCAACCATTAGTGGAATCCATTGCTGAGATTCCTTTGTCACTAGTTGATTTGTTTGCTATTCCTTGTGATAAAGAAGAGTTGTGTGATAATGCTTCACTTATATCAATGCCGCAACTAGTGAATGAACATGTTATTTCTAATGGTAGTTCTTTATGTACTGATTTTAAGCATGTTGTTTACGTTGCTAATGAATTTGAGGAACGTGAATTGTTATCTTTTTTACGTACTTTGGGCTATCTTCCATTTGATGACTTTTGTGAGCTCGATAATTTGAAGATGAAATTATTTGCTAAATCTGGTTTGCCATCTCCAACTAATGCTAATTTTCATATCTTTGGTGAATATAATGATAATGGAATATATTTGGTGCACAGAGTTTACATATGTTTGGATTAGAACCTCCTGTAGATGGGGATAAAAATTGTAAGCTAGAGAGACATGTTATTGCTAATCATGCTACATCGAGTTTTTCTAGTTTCGATTGGAAGAAACAGATTGTTTTAAATGGACTACACGAAGAGCACCATATGAAAAAACCGAGGACGGTTTCCCGTGAAGAAGGGGAGGATGATGTGACCATGGTTACTATGGATACAAACGTTACTCACATCATATGTCAATAGGAAGATGTCAAGATCAAGTTGTCCAAGTTCTGGAATCCAATTCGGCCACCTGCTATAGTGCTGATTTCAAATGGCCGCCAAATATGCATACGAGCTCCGTTTTGGGTCCATGAGTACTTGATGGAAAGCTCTTGGTGTCCTCTTTCCGATGGATCAAGCCTCCTCTCCCAATTCCATCCCAATCGGTCGCAATCTTAAAAACAAGGTGCTACGTCACCTATAATGGGCCTATGGGCTTGTAACTTCATTTGGGACCCCGGCCCAGGTGGGGCCCATATGGGGTGCACCACAACCTGGTGGAGCACGACCTAGGAACCCCCTTGGTCGTCCTCCCACCCCTTTAAATAGCTAGGTACCCCTTCAGGGTTTCTTGGGTTTTGTTAGATTAAAGTTTTAGCAATTGATACTTTTTATTGTAGTTTCGTGTGTCGGCTAGACCACCTAATTACTTGTCTTCAAAATCCCACCTTATCGTGTGCTTTAATTCCTATTTGCAATTTAGATTGCTTTTATCTTGTTCTTGCTTGTTTCTTCGATTTGCTTGCAGGAATAATGTTGATTTGCATCGGCAAGATCAACAACCCACGGAGAGGTGTATCGATCGCTAAGGCAAAACACAACAACGTCTCGTACGGTTGT
Organism: Oryza officinalis; assembly: GCA_008326285.1. Classification (NCBI taxonomy): domain Eukaryota; kingdom Viridiplantae; phylum Streptophyta; class Magnoliopsida; order Poales; family Poaceae; genus Oryza; species Oryza officinalis. The sequence goes on from BDMV01000009.1 coordinate 13,071,919, forward strand.
AGTCGAGTCGTCAATATTTCTCTCAAACCGTAGTCATCATCAACTCACCGAAAGATCGAGACAACCATATCCCTGAGCGTATCGAGTGGAGCTCAGGGTTTATCAGGATGTGTTTGGTACAGTTGGTTTCGAAAATTAATATTTCCACGTGTTGATAGGGCCGCCAAAAAGTTTGTGTGTTGCGAAAACCAAACCGCTCAACACCACTCAATAGTGTTTTTGGAGAAATGGGAATGTGTTTGGCATCATTGGTTGCGAAAATTAATTTTTACACGAGTCGGTGGGGCCAACAAAAAGTTTGTGTGCTGCAGAGACGAAACCGCTTTAATCCACTCAATAGTGTTTTTGGGCAAACAGGAAAGTGTTTGGCACCATTCGTTTTGAAAATTAAAATTTACATGAGTCAGTGTGTCCATCGGAAAGTTTGTGTGGTGCGAAAAGGAAATCGCTCGAAACCAGTCAAGAGTGTGTTTGGGCCAATGGGAATATGTTTGGCACCATTGGTTGCGAAATTAATTATTACACAAGTCGGAGGGCCCGCAAGAAAGTTTGTGTGCTGCCAAAACGAAACCGCTTGACAACACTCAATAGTATTTTTGGGAAATGGGAATATGTTTGGCACCATTGTTTGCAAATGGGAATGTGTTTAGCACCTTTGGTTGCGAAAATTAAAATTTACACGAGTCGGCGTGTCCACCAAAAAATTTGTGGCGTGTGAAAAGGAAATCGCTCGAAACCACTCAGAAGTGTGTTTGGGCAAATGGGAATGTGTTTGCCACCTTTGGTTGAGAAAATTAAAATTTACACGAGTCGGTGTGTCCATCGGAATGTTTGTGTCGTGCGAAATGGAAATCACTTGAAACCACTCAAGAGTGTGTCTGGGCAAATGGGAATGTGTTTGGCACCATTAGTTTCAAAAATTAATTTCTACACGAGTCGGTGTGTCCACCGGAAAGTTTGTGTGGTGCGAAAAGGAAATCACTCGACACCACTCAAGAGTGTGTCTGGGCAAATGGGAATGTGTTTGGCACCACTAGTTTCAAAAAATAATTCCTACACGAGTTGGTGGGCCTTTCGGAAAGTTTGTGTGCTGCCGAAACAAAACTGCTGCAAACCATTCAATAGTGTTTTTGGGCAAATGGGAATGTGTTTGACAACATTGGTTGCTAAAATTAATTTTTACATGAGTTGGATGGGCCGCCAGAAAGGTTGTGCGCTGCCGAAACAAAACCGCTTGAAACCACTCAATAGTGTTTTCGGCAAATGGGAATGTGTTTATCACCTTTGGTTGCGAAAATTGAAATTTACACGAGTCGGTGTGTCCACCGGAAAATTTGTGTGGTGTGAAAAGGAAATCGCTCGAAACTACTCAAGAGTGTGTCTGGGCAAATGGGAATGTGTTTGGCACCATTGGTTGCGAAAATTAATTATTACACGAGTCGGTGGGCCCGCCAGAAAGTTTTTGTGCAGACAAAATGAAACTACTTCAAAACACTCAATAGTGTTTTGGGGCAAATGGAGATGTGTTTGGCTCCATTGGTTGCGAAAATTAATTTTTACATGAGTCGGTGGGCCCGCCAAAAAGTTTTTGTGCAGCCAAAATGAAACTACTTCAAAACACTCAATAGTGTTTTGGGGCAAATGGAGATGTGTTCGGCTCCATTGGTTGCGAAAATTAATTTTTACATGAGTCGGTGGGGCTGCAAGAAAGTTTGTGTGCTGCCGAAACGAAACCGCTTGAAACCACTCAATATTGTTTTTGGGCAAATGGGAATGTGTTTGGCACCTTTGGTTTCGAAAATTAAAATTTACATAAGACAGTGTGTCTACCGGAAAGTTTGTGTTGTGCGAAAAGAAAATCGCTCAAAACTACTCAAGAGTGTGGCTGGGCAAATGGGAATGTGTTTGGCACCATTGGTTGCGAAAATTAATTTTTACATAAGTCGGTGGAGCCACCGGAAAGTTTGTGCGCTGCCGAAACGAAACAGCTTGAATCCACTCAATAGTGTTTTTGGGGAAACGGGATAGTGTTTGGCACCTTTGATTTCGAAAATTAAAATTTACACGAGTCTGTTCACCGGAATGTTTGTGTGGTGCGAAAAGGAAATCGCTCGAAACCACTCAAGACTGTGTCTGGGCCAACGGGAAGATGTTTGGCACCATTGGTTGCGAAATTAATTACACGAGTCGAAGGGCCTGCAAGAAAGTTTGTGTGCTGCCGAAACGAAACCACTTGACAACACTGAATAGTATTTTTTGGAAATGCGAATCTATTTGGCACCATTGGTTGCGAAAATTAATTATTACACGAGTCGGAGGGCCCGCAATAAAGTTTGTGTGCTGCCGAAACGAAACCGCTTGACAACACTCAATAGTATTTTTGGGAAATGGGAATCTGTTTGGCACCATTGTTTGCGAAAATTAATTATTACATGAGTCGGAGGGCCTGCGAGAAAGTTTGTGTGCTGCCGAAATGAAACCGCTTGAAAACACTCAATAGTGTTTTTTGTCAAATGGGAATCTGTTTGGCACCATTGGTTGCGAAAATTAATTATTACACGAGTCGGAGGGCCCACAAGAAAGTTTGTGTGCGGCCGAAATGAAACCGCTTGAAAACACTCAATAGTGTTTTTGGGAAATAAGAATCTATTTGGAAGTAATTATTACACGAGTCAGAGGGCCCGCAAGAAAGCTTGCGTGCTGCCAAAACTAAACCGCTTGAAACCACTCAATGGAGTTTTTGGGAGAACAGGAAAGTGTTTGGCACCTTGCTTGTGAAAATTAAAATTAGAAAGTTTGTGTGGTGCGAAAAGGAAATCGTTTGAAACCACTCAAGAGTGTGTCTAGGCAAATGGGAATGTGTTTGGCACCATTGGTTGCGAAAATTAATTTTTACATGAGTCAGTGGGGCCGCAAAAAAGTGCCAATGGTTGCGAAAATTAATTTTTACATGAGTCAGTGGGGCTGCAAAAAAGTGCCAATGTGGTGTGCTGTCGAAACCAAACCGCTTGAAACCACTCAATAGTGTTTTTGGGCAAATGGGAATGTGTTTGACACCTTTGGTTGCGAAAATTAAAATTTACACAAGTCAGTGTGTCTGCCGAAAAGTTTGTGTGGTGCGAAAAAAAATCGCTCGAAACTACTCAAGAGTGTGTCTGGGCAAAAGGGAATGTGTTTGGCACCATTGGTTTCGAAAATTAATTCCTACACGAGTTGGTGGGCCCCAGGGAAAGTTTGTGTGGTGCAAAAACGAAACCCCTCGAAACCAATCAATTGTGTTTTTGGGCAAATGGAAATGTGTTTGCTACAATTGGTTTCAAAAATTTATATTTACACGTGTCGGTGTGTCCACCGGAAAGTTTGGATGGTGCAAAAAGGTAATCGCTCGAAACCACTCAAGAGTGTTTGTAGGGAAATGGGAATGTGTTTGGCAACATTGGTTGCAAAAATTAATTTTTACATGAGTCAGTCGTGCCGCCAGAAAGTTTGTGTGCTGCCGAAACAAAACCGCTCGAAACCACTCAATACTGTTTTTCGGCAAATGGGAATGTGCTTAGCACCTTTGCTTGCGAAAATTAAAATTTACACAAGTCGGCGTGTCCACCAAAAAATTTGTGGGGTGTGAAAAGGAAATCGCTCGAAACCACTCAGTTATCTGGGCAAATGGGAATGTGTTTGTCACCTTTGGTTGCGAAAATTAAAATTTACACGAGTCGGTGTGTCCATCGGAATGTTTGTGTCGTGCGAAATGGAAATCGCTCGAAACCACTCAAGAGTGTGTCTGGGCAAATGGGAATGTGTTTGGCACCATTAGTTTCAAAAATTAATTTCTACACGAGTCGGTGTGTCCACCGGAAAGTTTGTGTGGTGCGAAAAGGAAATCACTCGAAACCACTCAAGAGTGTGTCTGGGCAAATGGGAATGTGTTTGGCACCATTAGTTTCAAAAATTAATTCCTACACGAGTTGGTGGGCCTTTCGGAAAGTTTGTGTGCTGCCGAAACAAAACAGTTCCAAACCAATCAATAGTGTTTTGGGGCAAATGGGAATGTGTTTGACAACATTGGTTGCTAAAATTAATTTTTACATGAGTCAGATGGGCCGCCAGAAAGTTTGTGCGCTGCCGAAACGAAACCGCTTGAAACCACACAATAGTGTTTTTGGCAAATGGGAATGTGTTTAGCACCTTTGGTTGCGAAAATTAAAATTTACACGAGTCGGGGTGTCCACCGGAAAATTTGTGTGGTGCGAAAAGGAAATCGCTCGAAACCACTCAAGAGTGTGTCTGGGCAAATGGGAATGTGTTTGGCACCATTGGTTACAAAAATTAATTTTTATATGAGTCAGTGGGGCCACAAGAAAGTTTGTGTGCTGCCGAAACGAAACCGCTTGAAACCACTCAATAGTGTTTTCCGACAAATGGGAATGTGTTTGGCACCTTTGGTTGCGAAAATTAAAATTTACACGAGTCGGAGTGTCCAGCGGAAAGTTTGTGTGGTGTGAAAAGGAAATTGCTCGAAACCACTCAAGAGTGTGTCTAGGCAAATGGGAATGTGTTTGGCACCATTAGTTTCAAAAATTAATTCCTTCACGAGTTGGTGTGTCTACTGAAAAGTTTGTGTGGTGCGAAAAGAAAATTGCTCGAAACCACCCAAGAGTGTGTCTGGGCAAATGGGAATGTGTTTGGCATCATTAGTTTCAAAAATTAATTCCTACACATGTTGGTGGGCCCTCCGGAATGTTTGTGCGCTGTCGAAACGAAACCGCTCCAAACCAATCAATAGTGTTTTTGGACAAATGGGAATGTGTTTGACACCATTGGTTGCGAAAATTAATTTTTACATGAGTCGGTCGGGCCGCGAAGAAGTTTGTGTGCTGCAAAAACGAAATTGCTTAAAACCACTCAATAGTGCTTTTGTGTAAATGGGAATGTGTTTTGGCACCATTGGTTGCAATAATTAATTTGTACAAGACTCGCTAGGACCGCCGAAAAGTTTGTGTGTAGCCGAAACGAAACCGCTTGAAACCACTCAATGTGTTTGGCACCATTGGTTGCGAAAATTAAAATTTACACGAGTCGGTGTGTCCACCAGAAAGTTTGTGTGGTGCGAAAAGGAAATTGCTTGAAACCACTCAAGAGTGTTTGTGGGGAAATGGGAATGTGTTTGGCAACATTGGTTATGAAAATTAATTTTTACATGAATCGGTGGGGCCGCTAGAAAGTTTGTGTGGTGCAAAAACAAAATGCTCGAAACCAATCAATAGTGTTTTTGTGATCCCTAGGGTCGTGCTCCACCAAATTGGGGCGCACCGCACATGGGCCAGGGTCCAAGATGAAGTTACAAGCCCATAGGCCCATTACAGGTGACGCAGCACCTTGTTTCTGTGATTGTGGCCGGCTGAAATGGAATTCAGAGAAGTGGCTGGATACATTGGAAACAGGACTCCGAGAGCTTTCCATCAAGTACTCATGGGCCCAAAACGGAGCTCGAATGCATATTTGGCGGCCATTTGAATTTAGCAGTGTAGCAGGTGGCCGAATTAGATTCCATAACTTCTGCGGCTCAATCTTGATGTCTTCCAATTGTGCTATGATGTGAGCAATAGTTGTATCAACGGTAGTCATGGTCACATGATCCTCCCCTTCTTCACGAAAAACCGTCCTCGGTTTTTTCATATGGAGCTCTTCGCATAGCCCATTTAAAACAACCTGTTTCATCAAATCAAAACAAAACAAACTCGAGATAACATGATTAGCAATAACTTGTCCTTCCAGTTTGAATTTTTTATCAATGGCTACAGGAGGTTCTAAATCTGAACATATATAAACTGTATACACCAAATACATTCATTGATCATTGTGTTTTCCAAATATTTTTAAAATGGCATTTGCAGGAGTTGAAAAATCAGATTTAGCCAATATTTTCTCCTTCAGATCTCGAAGCTTACAAAGGTTATCAAACAGAACATAGCCCAAAGTATTTAAAAAATTTAGCAATTCATGTTCTTGAATGTCATTCGCAATTTGAACAACATGCTTTAAATCAGCGCGAAAAGAATTATCAAATGTAGTACCATGTATATAAGTGAAGCATTATGACACAACTCTTCTTTATCACAAGGAACAGCAAGTAAATCAACTTGTGACAAAGGAATCTCAGCAATTGGTTCCACTAATGTTTGCTCTACTATAGCATGAAATTGGACATATTCAATTCATTATCTGCACACTCACCTTGATTAATTTCAGCACCATTTAGTTTACCTTTGATGCTCTCTTCAGATGATGGAGGTGCATCGAATTTGAGTGTGAACAAAGGAAATGACGGCTCATTCATGTCTCTCTCCTTTTCGAGATTATGCACTTCCTGCAAATGGTTAGTAATAGGAGGCAAAAAACATAGCGTGTTGCTTTTTCATGTACTTCTCAATTTGTCTTTCAGCATTGCGAGCAAGTTGTAACAAATGAGAAAGAGATCTATAACTTTGACAAGCAAGCATGTCCTAAATTTCTTTGTTAAGCCCACGTAAAAACCTCAATTCTGTAGCTTTTTCGCATTCATCTAAACCACAATGTAATAAACAAGCATGCATATCATGATAGTATGAAGTAACAGTTCTGGTATCTTATTTTAAACATTATAGTTTGTTGAGCAGAATATCAACATAATACATGGGAACATAAACATCTCTCAAATATCATTTCAGGTCTTTTCAAGATTGTGGTATTTTGTTATGCCCACAAAGATGTTTCCAATCAGAAGAAGCATTTTTCACTAAAACACTAGAGGCACACATAACCATTTGTTTCTCAGACAAATCATGCTTTTAAATTCACTATCAACCGCTAGCTCCCATTTAATGTAAGCATCAGGATCATAATTTCTTTCGAAATAAGGTAGTGCAGATTTGATCTTAGCTAACAACGTCACTTACCTCATATGTGTCATGTTGATCACTCCTCATGTCGATGTTGAGCATAGTTATCCTAAATTGTCTTGTGTATCCCTGCGATTGTGATGAGGACATCAACACGATCAATACATCCACGTCTGCACAACGATAATATATTTTCGGTCCAATTAATCACGCTCGTGCATGCCAAATAAACTCATTCAAGGTTGGTACCATGCTGGTCCTAGGCTAGATGCAGTAGAGACGTGAGCTTAATCACAAAGGACGCCACAGGATATATCAAAAGCTCTCAAATCGGCTTTTTTTTGCGCTTCTTTTTTTTGTTTGCGCTTTCTTGTTTTGTTTTTTTCACGCCGAGGAGCACACAGAAACCAACCATAGAAATTTTTATATCGAATGGAGAAAAAATATGAGTCCCAAAGATGTCTCGAAAACAGAATTTTGCAAGCGGAATTTGGTGATTTTAAATTTGCCGAACCCGGCAAAGCGGGGAAGAATTGGATGTAACATTTTGTTAGATGTCCGTGGATATATTATAAGCCTGATTCCGAGTCGGTATTTAAAAGACATGGCTGTTTTATGGAAGGTCACTCAAAACAGGGTTCTAGTTTTTCTTTATCTTATTACCAGCCCACCCATAGCTCCACAGGTTCGACTAATACTTGGCAGGGATTAAGCGACCAAGGCATCGATACACCTTTCTCCAAAAGTTTGTCCAGTCCAACAGTTGCCGTCACCTTGATAAACTCTGAGCTGCTCTCGATACGCTCAGGGATCTGGTTGTCCTGATCTTTCGGTGAGTTGATGATAACTATGATTTGAGAGAAACGTTGATGATCCGACTACAACCGTACAAGACATTATTGTGTTGCGCCTTAGCGATCGATACACCTCTCCGTGGGTTGTTGATCTTGCCGGTGCAGATCGACCTTATTCCTGCAAGCAAATCAAAGAAACAAGCAAGAACAAGACAAAAGCAATCTAAATTGCAAATAAGAATTAAAACTCACGATAAGGTTGGGGTTCTGAAGACAAGTAATTAGGTGGTCTAGGCGACACACATAATTACAAGATAAAGTAGCAATGGCCAAAACTTTAATCTAACAAAACCCGAGAAACCCTAAAGGGGTACCTAGCTATTTAAAGGAGTGGGAGGACGACCAAAGGGGTTCCTAGGTCCTGCTCCACCAGGTTAGGGCGCACCCCATATGGGCCGGGGTCCCAGATGAAGTTTCAAGCACATAGGCCCATTATAGGTGATTTAGCACCTTGTTTCTGTGATTGCGGCCGACTGGAATGGAAATTGGCGATGAGGCTAAATCCATTGGAAAGAGGATTCCGAGAGCTTTCCATCAAATACTCATGGACCCAAAACGGAGCTCGTATGTATATTTGGTGGCCATTTGAAGTCAGCATTGTAGCAGGTGGCCGAATTGGATTTCAGAACTTGGACTGCTTGATCTGGATATCTTCCAGTTGAACTATGATGTGAGCAATGGTTGTATCAATAGTAGCTATGGTCACATCATCCTTCCCTTCTTCACAGAAAACCATCCTCGGTTTTACCATATGGTGCTCTTCACTAGAAATAGCATGTTCATTCACTAGTTGTGGCTTGGATATAAGTGAAGCATTATCACACATCTCTTCTTTATCACAAGGAACAACAAAAAAATTAACTTGTGACAAAGGAATTTCAGCAATGGATTCCACTAATGGTTGCTCTATTATAGCTTTAAATGTGGATATTTGTAGCTCAGCTTGAGAATACTTACCTTCATTTATCTCAGCACCAATCAAACTACCTTGCAAACTTTCTTCAGACATCGTAGGTGCTTCAAGCTTCTCCTCTTTCTTTTCAAGTACATCATTCTCCTCCTTTTGGCAATTGTTTACTTCCTGCAAATTATTAGTAATAGGAGACACGTGTACAATTTGTTGTTTTTTCATGTCCTCCTCTATTTGACTTTCAGCATTGCAAGCAAGTTGTATCAAATGAGAAAGAGATCTATAACTTTGACAAGCAAGCATGTCCTGAATTTCTTTGTTAAGCCCATGTAAAAACCTCAATTCTGTAGCTTCTTCACATTCATCTAAACCACAACGTCATGCATGTCGTGACAGTATGAAATAACAGTTCAGGTATCTTGTTTTAAACATTGTAGTTTATTGAGCACAATATGAGCATAATACTCGCGAACATAAAAGTGTCTCAAATATCGTTTCAATTCTTCCCAAGATTGAGGTATTATGTTATGCCTAAAAAGATGTTTCCATTCATAAGAAGCATTTTTAATTAAAACACTAGAGGCACACATAATCATTTGTTTCTCAGACAAATCATGCTTTTAAAATTCTCTATCAACCGCTAGCTCCCATTTAATGTAAGCATGAGGATCATAACTTCCTTCAAAATAAGGTAGTGCAGATTTGATCTTGGTTAGAACAATGTCACTTACCTCATATGTATCATGTTGATCACTCCTCATGTCTCAACGAAGATGTCGATGTTGAGCAGAGTTATCCCCAGTTGTCTTGCGCATCCCTGTCATTGTTAGTAGAAAACAAGAAACATACACAAAAATATGCATGCTCCTATCAACTACTAGGTAGTTTAGGCTCAAATATCACACACACTTAAGCTTTTAACCAAGCTCTTACAACATCTTACCAAAGCAAGTGGAATGGTGACCACACCGACTCAACCTAGACCCAATGGAGGGTTGGATATATCGATGCCTTGGCACACACTTGCTGTACAGCTGCAATCAAATCTGTGAAGCTCTGTGTAGGCTTAAATATGTAGCAAAGGAATAGCAAATGGTCAAATCAGAGAATGCAAAGTTGAATAATCGTTCAAAGTCAGTACCACGCAGGTCCTAGGCTAGAACATACTAGAGACGCGAGCCTAGACACAAACGATATCACAAGATAACACTAGAAAAACCTCAAGCACAACTCCGATATACAAAAGCAAACTCAAAGATAACAGTTGATTTTCTCTTTTCTTTCTTTCTTTCTTTCTTTCTTTTTTTCTTTCTTTTTTTTGCTACGGCTTTTGTTTTTTTTTGTGCGGCTTTTCATTTTTTTGTAAGCACCTTTCTGCCAGTTTTTTGATTTTTTTTTTCACAAAAACTACTCAAGGACCTGAATGCAAGATTACATGGACTCAAAAATAAATATGAAATTTACAGGGACTCAAATGTAAAATTCCAAACCCTAAATTACGATTTATACTAAAATGGAATGCTCTCCTCGTATGGATTCCGTTTTTGCAAACGGAACTTGAATCCGATACCAAAACTTTTTTTTTACAAACAAAATCTAATCTAATCTAATCTAATCTAATCTGCTCCTTCCATCTTTCTCACGGCAACAGCACGGACACGGCGACGGCGACGACAGTGGTACTAGACGTGACAAGAACTCGGAACTCTAGACGTACTAGATGGTAAGACCAACAACACGACACGACGATGCAACGCAAAACTCAATAAAGCAAAAACTGAAAAGAACAATGCAATGGCACAAATATGGCTAGGTATAGGATGCAATTCTTTTTTATGGCTATTTTCTTATTATAGGTAGATAAAAACTCACCGAGCAACGAAAGCTCTGATACCACTTGATAAACCCTGAGCTACTCTCGATACACTAAGGGATATGGTTGTCCCGATCTTTTGGTGAGTTGATGATAACTATGATTTGAGAGAAACGTTGACGACCCGACTACAACCGTACAAGAGGTTGTTGCGTTGCGCCTAAGCGATTGATAAACCTCTCCGTGGGTTGTTGATCTTACCGGTGCAGATCAACCTTATTCCTGCAAGCAAATCAAAGAAACAAGTAAGAACAAGACAAAAGCAATCTAAATTGCATATAAGAATTAAAGCTCACGATAAGGTTGAGGTTCCGAAGACAAGTAATTAGGTGGTCTATCCAACACACGTAATTACAAGATAAAGTAGCAATGGCTAAAACTTTAATCTAACAAAACACGATAAACCCTAAAGGGGTACCTAGCTATTTAAAAGACTGGGAGGACGACCAAAGGGGTTCCTAGGTCGTGCTCCACCAGGTTGGGGCGCACCCCACATGGCCCCACATGGGCCGGGGTCCCAGATGAAGTTACAAGCCTATAGGCCCATTATAGTTGACGTAGCACCTTGTTTCTGTGATTGCGGCCAACTGGAATAGAATTTGGCGATGAGGCTGGATTCATTGGAAAGAGGATTCCGAGAGCTTTCCATCAAGTACTCATGGACCCAAAACGGAGCTTGTATGTATATTTGGCGGCCGTTTGAAATCAGCACTATAGCAGGTGGCCGAATTGGATTCCAGAACTTGTACTGCTTGATCTGGATGTCTTTCGGTTGAACTATGATGTGAGAAATGGTATCAATAGCAGCTATGGTCACATCACACCTCCTGTTTAGCTTGGTGAGAATTGGTAAGAGCTTGTTGAACAGGTTGAGAGTGAGTGACTTGATAGGACCACATCGAAGTAGTTTTGTAGATTTTGTTCCCTTCTTTCATGTCATATAGTATTTGTTTTTGTCTGTTTCTTTTCTTTCTAACCATGTCAGGTGAAGTCCATTCCAATCAGGGTGCTCCCTACTCACCGCGAACAAGAGGAATCATTCAATATTTTGATAGATTAGTGAGGGACCGCACCCAAGGGCTCAAGGAGGACGTTCGTGTCACCAACAAACAGCTTGGTCATGTGGAGCGCACGCAAATTGATTCCAACACCAAGCTTACAACCTTGGAAGCTTCTGTGGCCATCGTAAACACCACTCTTGATGAAATTGTGACGCGTCTTGATGAGATCACCCGAGCATCCCACCATGGCAGTGAGATGGATGACCATGACTACGTTGGTGATTCTGAGGATGATCCGGACCAGCGACGGCTTCGCTTCAACCGCTGTGGTATGGCTCATCGTCGGCCACGCCATGAGGGACGTGCTAATGACGATTCATTTGGTAAGATTAAATTCACTATGCCTGCTTTTGATGGTAAGTATGACCCTGATGCTTGCCTTTCATGGGAGTTCCTGAGGATAAGAGGGTTAGGGCTGCCACTAGTGAGTTTACTGATTTTGCTTCTGTTTGGTGGAGTGAATACCGTCGTACTCATATGAATGCTTTGCCACCTAATTGGGATGATTTGAAACGAATTATGCATGCTAGATTTGTACCTTCATATTATGCACGTGACATGTTAAATAAGCTGCAACAATTGAAACAGAACGGTAAGAGTGTGGAAGAATATTATCAAGAGATGCAAATGGGTATGTTGCGTTGTGGTTTAGTAGAGGATGAGGAGGCTGCCATGGCTCGATTTTTGGGGGCTTTAGATCGAGAAATTTATGATATTCTTAGTTATAAAGAGTATAATAATATGATTCGGTTATTTCATTATGCTTGCAAAGCTGAAAGAGAAGTGCAGGGACGACGTGCGCGTACAAGGGCTAACTTTTCTACAGGTAGAACTTCCTAGACGGCTTGGAATGGCGCTGTTGCCCCACTAAGTCGATCATTGGCCTCGACACCGACACCGACACCGACATCGACACCTTCCAACAGCAAAAACAGCTACCGACACCTTCTTCAGCTCCCTCTCGCGCTAAAGAGGTTGCAGACAAGCCTGCCAATGCAACACAACACGACGATACAGCGCAAAACTCAACAAAGCAAAAACTGAAAAGAACAATGCAATGGCACAAATATGGCTAGGTAATGGATGAAATTTTTTTGTATGGCTATTTTCTGGTTATAGGTAGATACTCACCGAGCAACGAAAGCTCTGATAACACCTGATAATCCCTGAGCTGCTCTGATACCACTTGATAAAGCCTGAACTCCACTCGATACGCTCAGGGATCTGGTTGTCCCGATCTTTCGGTGAGTTGAAGATAACTACGATTTGGGAGAAATATTGACGATCCGACTACAACTGTACAAGACGTTTTTGTGTTGTGCCTTAGCGATCGATACACCTTTCCATGGGTTGTTGATCTTGCTGGTGCAAATCAACCTTATTCCTACAAACAAATCGAAGAAACAAGCAAGAACATGATAAAAGCAATCTGAATTGCATATAGGAATTAAAGCGCACGATAAGGTTGGGGTTCCGAAGATAAGTAAATAGGTGGTCTAGCCGACACGTGTAACTACAAGAAAAAGTAGCAATGGCTAAAAATTTAATCTAACAAAACCCCAAGAAACCCTAAAGAGATAAGTGAGAGAACGACCAAGGGGGTTCCTAGGTCATGCTCCACCAGGTTGGGGCGCACCCCACATGGGCCCCACCTGGGCCGGGGTCCCAAATGAAGTTACAAACCCATAGGCCCATTACAGGTGACGCGGCACATTGTTTCTTCAATTGCGGCCGACTGAGATGGAATTTGGCAATGAGGTTGAATCCATTGGTAAGAGGATTCAGAGAGCTTTCCATCAAGTACTCATGGACCCAAAATGGAGCTCGTATGCATATTTGGCGGCCGTTTTAAGTCAACACTATAGCAGGTGGCCGAATTGAATTCCAGCACTTAGGCAACTTGATCTTGATTTGAGCAATGGTTGTATCAATGGTAGCCATGGTCACATCAGACACACTCTTGAGTGGTTTCGAGCGATTTCATTTTCGCACCAGAAACTTTCCGGTGGACACACCGACTCAGGTAAATTTTAATTTTCGCAACCAATGGTGCCAAACACATTCCCATTTGCCAAAAACACTATTGAGTGTGGTTTCAAGCGGTTTTGTTTCGGTAGCACACAAACTTTCTGGCGTCCCCATTAACTCGTGTAAAAATTATTTTTTGCAACCAACGGTGCCAAACACAATACCATTTGCCTAAAAACACAATTGATTGGTTTCAAGCGGTTTCGTTTTTGCACCACACAAACTTTCTCAACTCATGTAGGTACTAATTTTCGAAACCAATGGTGCCGAACACATTCCCATTTGCCCAGACACACTCTTGAGTAGTTTCGAGCGTTTTCCTTTTCGCATTACACAAACTTTTCGACTCGTGTAAATTTTAATTTTCTCAACCAATGGTGCCAAACACATTCCCGTTTGTCCAAAAACACTATTGAGTGGATTCAAGTGGTTTCGTTTCGGCAGCACACAAATTTTTCGGCGGCCCCACCGACGCGTGTAAATATTAATTTTCACAACCAATGGTGCCAAACGCATTCTCATTTACCGAGACACACTATTGAGTGGTTTCGAGCGATTTCCTTTTCACACCACACAAACTTTCCGGTGGAGAAACCGACAAATGTAAATTTTAATTTTCGCTATCAATGAAATCAAACACATTCCCGTTTGTCCAAAAACACTATTTAGAGGTTTCGAGCGGTTTGTTTTTGTAGCACACAAATTTTCCCCAGGGGCCACCAACTCATGTAGGAATTAATTTTCGAAATAAATGGTACCAAACACATTCCCATTTGCCCAGACACACTCTTGAGTGGTTTCAAGCGATTTCCTTTTCACACCACACAAACTTTCCGGTGGACAAACCGACTCGTGTAAATTTTAACTTTCGCAACCAATGATGCCAAACACATTTCCGTTTGCCAAAAAACACTATTGAGTGGACTCAAACGGTTTCGTGTCGGTAGCACATAAATTTTCCGGCGGCCCTACCAACGGGTGTAAATATTAATTTTCACAACCAATGGTGCCTAACACATTATCATTTGCCCAGACACACTATTGAGTGGTTTCGAGCGATTTCCTTTTCGCACCACACAAACTTTCCGGTGGAGAAACCGACTAATGTAAATTTTAATTTTCGCAATCAATGATACCAAACACATTCCCGTTTGTCCAAAAACACTATTTAGAGGTTTCGAGCGGTTTGTTTTTGTAGCACACAAATTTTCCCCAGGGGCCACCAACTCGTGTAGGAATTAATTTTTGAAACACTATAGAGTAGTTACGAGCGGTTTAATTTTTGCACCACACAAACTATCTGGAGGGCCCACCAACTCGGGTAGGAATTAATTTTCGAAACTAATGATGCCAAACACATTCCCATTTGCCCAGACATACTCTTGAGTGGTTTCGAGCGATTTCCTTTTCACACCACACAAACATTTCGGTGGACACACCGACTCGTGTAAATTTTAATATTCGCAACAAAATGTGCCAAACTCATTCCCATTCGCCCAAAACATTATTGAGTGTGGTTTCAAGTGGTTTCGTTTCGGCTGCACACGAACTTTCTGGCGGCCCAACCGACTCATTTAAAAATTAATTTTCGCAACCAACGGTGCGAAACACATTACCATTTGCCCAAGAACACTATTGATTGGTTTCGAGCCGTTTGTTTTAGTAGCACACAAATTTCCCCAGGGCCCACCAACACGTGTAGGAATTAATTTTCGAAAACAATGGTACCAAACACATTCCCATTTGCCCAGACACACCCTTGAGTGGTTTCGAGCGATTTCCTTTTCGCACCACAAACATTCCAGTGGTCACACCGACTCGTGTAAATTTAATTTTCGCAACCAAATGTGCCAAACTCATTCCCATTCGCCCAAAACATTATTGAGTGTGGTTTCAAGCGGTTTCGTTTCGGCTGCACACAAATTTTTGGCGGCCCCACCAACTCATTTAAAAATTAATTTTCGCAACCAACGGTGCGAAACACATTACCATTTTCCCAAGAACACTATTGATTGGTTTCGAGCGGTTTGTTTTTGTAGCACACAAATTTCCCCAGGGCCCACCAACACATGTAGGAATTAATTTTCGAAAACAATGGTACCGAACACATTCCCATTTGCCCAGACACACTCTTGAGTGGTTTCAAGCGATTTCCTTTTCGCACCACACAAACTTTCCGGTGGACAAACCGACTCGTGTAAATTTTAATTTTTGCAACCAATGATGCCAAACACATTCCCGTTTGCCAAAAAACACTATTGAGTGGACTCAAGCAGTTTCATTTCGGCAGCACACAAATTTTTCGGCGGCCCCACCGACGCGTGTAAATATTAAGTTTCACAACCAATGGTGCCAAACACAGTCCCATTTGCCCAAAAACACTATTGAGTGATCTCGAGAGGTTTCATTTTCGCATCACACCAACCTTCTGGTGTCTCTACCGACACATGTAAACATGAATTTTTGCAACCAATAGAGCCAAACACATTACCATTTGCCAAAAACACTATAGAGTAGTTAAGAGCGGTTTAGTTTTTGCAGCACACAAACTTTCCGGAGGGCCCCACAACTCAGGTAGCAATTAATTTCCGAAACCAATGATGCCAAACACATTCCCATTTGCCCAGACAAACTCTTGAGTGGTTTCGAGCAATTTCCTTTTCACACCACACAAACATTTCGATGGACACACCGACTCGTGTAAATTTTAATTTTCGAAACCAATGGTGCCTTCCCGTTTGTCCTAAAACACTATTGACTGGATTCAAGCGGTTTCGTTTCGGCAGCACACAAATTTTCCGGCGGCCCCACCGATGCGTGTAAATATTAATTTTCGCAACCAATGGTGCCAAACGCATTCCCATTTGCCCAGCCACACTATTGAGTGGTTTCGAGCGATTTCATTTTCGCACCACACAAACTTTCCGGTGGACAGAGCTACTCGGGCAAATTTTAATTTTCGCAACCAGTAGTGCCAAACACATTCCCATTTGCCCAAAACACTATTGAGTGTGGTTTCAAGTTGTTTCGTTTTGGCAGCACACAAACTTTTTGGCGGCCCCATTGACTCATGTAAAAATTGTTTTTTGCAACCAACGGTGCCATACACAATGCCATTTTCCCAAAAATACAATTGATTGGTTTCGAGCGGATTCGTTTTTGCACCACACAAACTTTCTAAACTCATGTAGGAACTAATTTTCGAAACCAATGGTGCCAAACACATTCCCATTTGCCCAGACACACTCTTGAGTAGTTTCGAGCGATCTCCTTTTCGTATTACAGAAACTTTTTGACACGTGCAAATTTTAATTTTCTCAACAAATGGTGCCAAACACATTCCCGTTTGTCCAAAAATACTATTGAGTGGATTCAAGCGCGTTTCAGCAGCACTGATACGGGGCAACGGAGTTTGGCCCGATCTTCACGACGTAGGATTGAAGGGTAACTGGACCCGTGCAACCTGATGAATGACACCGCCAACCACCGTCTTGGTCACGGTAACCTGCGGCACTCGATTCACCTAACCTCACGCTTCGATCCTTTTTGTTTACTCTCTCACGTGGAGTAAACGTGTTCTTGCAATTAGCAAATCAAACCACAAGAACAACGGAGCAAGACACACAAATCAATTCCTGTTTCTATGGTGGGTGGAGTAGTATCAAACACAAACCCTAGAACAAGAATTCTATATTTCAAAGTGTCAAAATCTGATTTACATTGGGGGTGGGCTGCCCTTTATATAGGCTTATAAGGGCGGTTGCTACAGTACGACGGTGGAGCTACAGTGCCATGTCGGCACTACAATACGTCGTCTGCTAGTACCATGTCGGCGCTACAGTACAT
>BDMV01000009.1:13089468-13135793 GCA_008326285.1 Oryza officinalis
TGCCTTCTGACAGTGGGGATGATAGTGATTATGTAGGAGGAGATGATTGCCCTTCTGAGGATGATGAAGAGGCTGGGGAGATAGAAAGACACTACAAAGAGTTGAAGAGGAAGATGAGAGCTGGAAAGGTTCATGAGCTGGATGAGGTTGTGTTTGAGGGGTTTAAAAGTCAGTCAGCTAGAACTGCTGGAGGTCCAGAAGATGGCAACGACACCCCATATGCAGATAGTGATGATGAAGACTCATATGATGAGGTTGGCAGTGATGGTGAGCTTGTCAGAAGGAAGGGCAAGTTCCCAAAGTTTAAGAAGCAGCCAGGGGTTCCTGTTTTTGAGCTAGGAATGAAGTTCAGCTCTAAGCATCAGTTCAAGATGGCCATTATAAAATATGCCCTGGCTGAAAAGAAAGTGATTAATTTTATTAAAGATGATCACAAGAGGGTGAGGGCAAAGTGTGATTGGGCTAGCTGTCCTTGGGTGTGTTTGCTGTCCAAGACTACAAGAAGTGATAGTTGGCAGATTGCCACTTATGACAGTATGCATGCATGCCCACCAAGGAGGGATAGTAGACATGTTTCATCTGTTAGGATAGCAGAAAAATATGACAAGTTCATAGTTGCTAACCCTGGTTGGCCACTATCCCATATGAAAGCAACAGTTCAAGAAGAGATGTTTGCTGATGCATCAATTTCCAAGCTTAAGAGGGCCAAAAGACTTGTGATGCAGAAGGCATTTGATGTGACCAAGGGCCAGTACCAGAAGCTTTACAATTATCAGGAAGAACTGCTTAGGACCAACCCTGGTAGCACTGTGGTCATCAACAGAGTGATAGGTATTGAACCACCTGTGTTCAAAAGAATTTATATTTGCCTTGATGGATGCAAGAAAGGGTTTATGGCTGGTTGCAGGAAGGTAATAGGGCTTGATGGTTGCTTTTTCAAGGGATCTACAAATGGAGAGCTATTGTGTGCTATAGGGAGGGATGCCAATAATCAGATGTACCCAATAGCTTGGGCTGTGGTATATAAAGAGAACAATGAAGAATGGGATTGGTTTTGTGACTTGCTGTGCAGTGATCTGAAGGTTGGTGATGGAAGTGGATGGGTCTTCATCTCTGACCAGCAAAAGGTAATGCTCCTAAACCTCTGTTTGCTATTCTTTTCTAGTAATTCTGTCATTAAACAATGCATGTTACTGTCAAATGCAGGGAATAATTAATGCTGTCTCTAAGTGGGCTCCTGAAGCTGAGCACAGGAACTGTGCCAGGCATATCTATGCCAATTGGAAGAGGCACTTCAATGACAAAGAGTTTCAAAAAAAATTCTGGAAGTGTGCCAAAGCATCATGCAGAATGCTTTTCAATTTGGCTAGAGCAAAGCTGGCCCAACTGACCCCTGCTGGAGCTCAAGCAATACTGAACACACACCCAGAACATTGGAGTAGGGCTTGGTTCAGGTTAGGATCTAATTGTGACTCTGTTGATAACAACATTTGTGAATCTTTCAACAGATGGATTCTTGAGGCTAGATTCTTTCCTATCATAACAATGCTTGAAACCATTAGAAGGAAAGTAATGGTTAGGATCCATGATCAAAGAAAATGTTCTGATAGATGGAGTACTGTCATTTGCCCTGGTATACTTAAAAAACTTAATGTATACATTGCTGAATCTGCATTCTGCCATGCTATATGCAATGGGGCTGACAGTTTTGAAGTCAAGCATAATGAGCATAGGTTCATAGTTAACCTAGATATGAAGGAGTGCTCATGTAGATATTGGCAATTGTCAGGTTTGCCATGTCCTCATGCAATTGCCTGCATCTACTATAGGACCAACACACTAGATGGGTGGGTTGCTCCATGCTACTCAGTGGCATCTTTCAAAAAAACCTATGCCCATTGCCTGCAGCCAGTACAGGGCATGACTAGTTGGCCAGATGATCCTAGAGAGCCTCTAAATGCCCCAGGATACATAAAGATGCCAGGAAGGCCAAAGACTGAAAGGAGAAGGGAGCCTAATGAGCCAGCTAAACCTACCAAAGCTTCCAAATTTGGCACAATTATCATGTGCAGATCATGCAAGCAACCTGGTCACAACAGCAGGGGCTGTCACAAGCACAGTGGGGCAGGTGTTAGCACACCTGGAGCTGCAACATCGGCTCCAGGAAATACAGTCACTGCAAATAACAACTTAGGGTTGTCAAACACTTCTGGGAGCAACACACAAAGCAGGAAAAGAAAGGCAGCTGAGCTCAGCACTAGCACATCTGCTTGTCACACTAGGAAGAGAACATCTCCTACAAAAAAGGTATGTCAGGCAGTCCTCATTCAATTAAACTTTTGAAAGTAACATTCATTTGCCAACAACACTTGTTTCTTTTCCTTCCAGTCACCACACAAAAACAGTTCAGTTGTGAAGGTTGCAGCCAGTGCTAGGGTGGCAACTGAAAGTGGTGGTTCAGCCAGTGTGAACCTTCAGGCCATAGTGCCACACTCTCAATGTTCTTCTTCTGCTTCAGTGAGGATCACTTCTGGGAAAGCAAGTGTTCATGTGCAAGCTCAAGAACCATCCAGTACCAAGCCCAAGAAAACAGCTGCAGGTCCACTGATGCTGATTCCCCCATGGGAAACTGACAAGCTGTGATGCCATATGAAGCTAACTATGCAATGTTCTGTGCCTTTTGTGTAATTTGGTAGACTCTTAGCCAACTTTACCTATCTGTTTAGTTTCTGTAATTTGGCAGACTACTTGCCAACTATGCTGTGATGTGTGCTTGTTCTGGCAGACATAAGCCAGCTAAGCTATGTGGATTGTTATCATCTAAATTGAGTGACTTTGCTCAAATTATCTTTCAACAAATGAACTGACTCTTATCAATTTGTTATGCTGTAATTTATGTGCAAAGTTACCAATACTCTGTCACT
Organism: Oryza officinalis; assembly: GCA_008326285.1. Classification (NCBI taxonomy): domain Eukaryota; kingdom Viridiplantae; phylum Streptophyta; class Magnoliopsida; order Poales; family Poaceae; genus Oryza; species Oryza officinalis. Next base: position 13,092,393 of record BDMV01000009.1, read on the forward strand.
GCAATAGTTGATATTCAGTCAAATATATGCAATATCAGTGTCATTACTGAATAGCAATCACAATTCATCCAACCACATTGCTTAAATTCACTTAAATTCTTAGCAAAATACAGCAAAATGCTTTCAGCTACCAGCATTTTGGCACATAGATTTACACATTGCACCTCATATCTGAACTAAAAACACAGCAAACAACACAAACATGCATCCCAACAACATCAGTACAAGCCAAACTCTATATTTCTCTAGCCTACTGTTACTTGCCCTCATAGCCGCCATGTTAGCTTCATTATCAGCTGCCACAAGCCTCAATTGTGCCACTTCATTCATTGCTACACCTAATTCTAGGCACTGCTCTTCTACCTTCAGCCTCAGTTCTTCAACACAACGTTGCAACTCATTCTTCTCCCTCCTTAGCGATAGCACGGCTTCACGAAGGTCATTCAACAACTCCCTCGAAAAACTGCTTGTTGCGGGCTCATACCAGTCAAAAAAATCACAGCCGGCGCCCTGAAAACTTTACATCCCAAATCACCCAACCATACTGCCAGCTCAAACAAAAAACAAGCAAGCCAAAAGAAATCTACATCACTCACCCGATTGCGGCATCGGTAGTACCGTCGACCTGGGTTGTCCACGCTCCAGGAAATCCACAGCGCCGCCTTCGCACCACACCGGCACATCACCGCCGGCTGATAATCATAGGGCCCAACTCGCGCCGGGATGGGAGCACGACTGCTGGGATGCGACGACCCCGACGACCGGTCACTGCAATTACTCGCCATCGCCTAGCCTCACCTCTCCTGTTGCCCCCGCCGCCGCCGCCGCTTACGCCGCCGCCGCCGCCCTAAGCTAGGGTTTCAGCTCGAGAAGAGGAAAATGTCGCGCCAACGCCTGGAAACGGCGAGGACAGAGCGTTAACCCCGTCTATTAACTCCCCAACGGCGGACTGACCAGTGGGTCCCACAGCGCGACACGTCAGCACAACCGGGCAAAAACTGAGTCAATACTGCCGAGGGACCTTCGTCAGACGGATTTAGTAATTTTAGGGGTACACATTTCTGGTATTCTAGTTTAGGGACCTTAAAAAACCTCGGTGTCAATTTGAGGGACCTCCGGTGAACTTATTCCTATAATATAAGGCCTGCCAAGCTTTGGGCTACATACCTGTGCAGTGAATGGGTCAGGGCCCTCCTTTGGGCTAGGACCTAGGCCATCCCCCTTATGGCCCTGCTCCAGAGTTGGCCCTGCTTAGCACATACACGATCACCTAACCTTACACATAATTAGTGAAATTAACTAATGGGTGGAGCTTGAAGCCATCTTTGCCACCATAGTGATCATAGGTGGTGCCAAAGTCATAGTATAGCAGGATGTCAGGGTTGAGGTAGAAGAGGTTCACGGTGTGGATGGCATCGTCCTTTTGGCCACCACCTGCACTGGGAATAGATCGCCGTTCGGTCTCCTTTCAACACGATTAGTATCAGACATTAAGGTTTATCAGGAGTGTCTTATCGTACTTAGATCGTCACCTAAGCACGAGCCGGCCTCTCTCTTTTATTGTTGCACTAGACAAGATCGGGGGGAGTCCATTATGGAGAACGACGCGCGTGGATGAGGATCGAGCAGGAGACTCGCTCCTGGCCCGTTAGCTGCGCATGGACCTAGGTGGGCCAAGCCCACGACACGTCTTGTTGGCCTCGTTGCCAGGAGATCAACCAACACGTGCCTGTGAGGACCACCTTGCTGAACAAGCTAATGGATCATGGCATAATGAGGAAAGCACTAAGGTGTCCAAGGCGTCCGCAGTCGTCATGGCCTTTGGCTGCACGGTGCCTATGACGCTGTGGACTCTGTCGCCGACACCCCATCATGTTCCTGATCAAGTCCACGTGAGTTGTCTCCCGCTCCAATGTGCCATATCGAGTTTGTGTCCAATTGCTCATGTGTGATACCAGATTGACACCATATTGATTAGTTTGCTTCACACATGAAATGAACGGGACTTTCTATGGTGCTTGGGATTCATTTGGACCATTGATTGCTTATAATCTAATGCGCTAGTATAAAAGGTATCAACGAAAACATAGTTAAAACGTGGGCCAAATACTAACTTACACTAGTGCAGATCCTCTCATCTGTGACGGGCTGTAATATAACCGGATTTTGTGGTCCGTCACAAAGAAAACATCTCAAACGGGCCTAAAAAGAGGCCGATTGAGATATGGTTGGAGAGACATGTTAAATGTGCATAGAACTGAAGCCCGTCACGGATGACACATATCTGTGACGGGCCTAAACTAGAGCCCGATTGAGATAGCCTTAAATATCTCAATCGGGCCGTAGTTGGAGCCCGTCACAGATGACAATCATCTGTGACGGGCCCCGAATTAAGGCCCGATTGAGATAACCTTAAATATCTCATCGGGCTGTAATTGCAGCCCGTCACAGATGACAATCATCTGTGACGGGCGCCATCTTGATGCCCGTTTGAGATATCTACAAAGCCCGTCACGGATGGCACTCCTCTGTGACGGGCTTTTTTTTAGGCCCGATAAAGATACCTGATATGCCCGATAGTTAGTGCACACTATAAATATCCGCAACCGCCAGAGTATCTGTATCCCACTATTCACAAATCTGGTGGGAGGTTGGAGGGGGCGAAATTTTTTTTTTCCCAAAGAAAACAGTAAATTCATAAAGGTAAATAACAAATAATAATCATTAATTTAGAAAATTCATCAATTCTTATGAATTTAGCAGTATTTATCTTATAAGATGTTTCTCTGATTCTTTTTTCATTTCTGTAGAGATGGATCGAAGTTGGATGTATGTGAAATCTGTGAAACGTCATAGTCAAGAGTATAGAAATGGGGTATTAAATTTTATTAACGTCGCGGAGGAGGATAGGAAAAGAAGAAACAGCGATTACATGTGTTGTCCATGTGCAGATTGCAAGAATGAAAATATGTTTGATAGCCGAATGGACGTACACGCTCATCTGATACAACGAGGATTCATGGAGGGCTACACATGTTGGGTTAAGCATGGAGAGCAGGAATCAGGAAGTGATGCTGCTGCAAATAGTACTGGTGCGCAAAATCACGAAGATGAAGATGAGCATGACATGTTTGTACCTTCTCCACTAGGCGGTGAAATGGTTGATGTTGATCATGATCTGCTGCAAGACATGTTACGTGACGTTGAGGATCCAGCTTACAACGAGAGAGATTCCGTAAAGTTCAGCAGGTTGGTCAATGACTCGCAGACGCCTCTGTACGCCGGATGCAAAGCAAAGCAGACCAAATTATCAGCTACCTTGGACCTAATGAAGCTGAAGGCAAGTAGTGGATGGACAGACAAGAGTTTCACAGAGCTTTTGGGAATTTTGAAGGCCATGCTGCCTGATGGGAACACATTGCCCGAGACAACATATGAAGCAAAGCAGGTTTTGTGTCCCCTGGGGTTAGAGGTCCGTAGAATTCACGCTTGTCCAAACGACTGCATATTGTACCACAAGCAATATGCGGAGTTAGATGCTTGTCCTGTATGCAAGGCCTCTCGATACAAGCGTAAGAAAAGTCCTGACGAAGGAAAAAAATCAAAACGGGGTGGTCCCGCGAAGGTTGTGTGGTATCTACCTATCATTGATCGTTTCAAAAGAATATTTGCAAACCCCAAGGAGGCAAATTTAGTACGTTGGCATGCCACGGAGAGAAGGAACGACGGTATGCTAAGACACCCAGCGGATTCGATTCAATGGAGGAATATCGATCGAAAACACAAAGACTTTGCTGCCGACCCCAGAAACATGAGGCTATGTCTGTGTATAGATGGCATGAATCCTTTTGGAGACATGAGTAGTACTCACAGCACCTGGCCAGTTCTTATTTCAAACTTTAACCTACCGCCATGGTTGTGCTTTAAAAGAAAATATATTATGCTGTGCTTGCTAATCCAAGGACCGAAACAACTGGGCAATGATATCGATGTGTTCTTGGAGCCTGTTATGGACGATCTTGAGATGCTCTGGAAAGAAGGTGTGGAAACTTGGGATGCACATGGTCAGGAGAATTTCAAGCTACGAGTTGTACTGTTCTGCACCATTAATGACTATCCCGCCCTCGGTAATCTTTCTGGCCAAACCGTAAAAGGAAAGAAAGCATGCTCCGACTGCATGGAACATACACGCAGCCGGTGGTTGAAGAAATCACGAAAGATGGTTTATATGGGTCATAGGAGGTGGCTCCCGCTACGTCACGCATTTCGAAGGAAGAAGAATATTTTCAACGGTAAGAGAGAACTTCAGCCTGCTCCCAAGGATTTGTCCGGAGATGAGGTCCACAACTTGGTCAAGGACATTACCAACGAGTTTGGGAAGAAAAGAAAACGTAGTCAGGCAAAGGACAAGGGTATGTGGAAGAAAAAGTCAATATTTTGGCGATTACCTTACTGGAAAGATCTTGAGGTCCGTCATTGCATTGATCTCATGCATGTAGAAAAGAATGTGTGTGAGAGTTTGGTTGGCCTGTTGCTGAATATTCCCGGCAAAACAAAGGACGGGTTGAACGCGCGCCTTGATTTCAGTGAAATGAACATTCGTAGTGAACTCCAGCCCGTAACAAATGCTGAGACAGGTAGAGTGTACCTCCCTCCAGCTTGCCACACACTGTCGAAGGATGAGAAGATCGCAATGTTATCATGCCTGAAAGATATTAAAGTTCTATCGGGCTATTCAGCGAGGATTAGTAAGTACGTCAAATCGGAAGACCTAAAACTGGTTGGAATGAAGTCGCACGATTGCCACGTGCTAATCACACAAATCTTGCCAGTTGCTATCAGAGGCATTCTTCCACCGAAAGTCCGTCATACAATCCAACGTCTGTGCGCCTTTTTCAATGCCATCGGACAGAAAGTTATAGATCCCGAAGATCTAGATGGGTTGCAGACCGATATTGTCAATACCCTCTGCCACATGGAGATGTTTTTTCCACTGTCTTTCTTTGATATCATGGTTCATCTCCCTGTTCATCTTGTGAAGCAAACAAAATTATGTGGCCCGGCTTTTCTAAGAGAAATGTACCCGTTCGAGAGGTACATGGGAGTTCTGAAGGCATACGTTCGGAACAGAGCAAAACCGGAGGGGAGCATCATTGAAGGCTACACGACCGAGGAGGTCATTGAGTTCTGCGTGCATTACATGTCCGAGGCCGAGCCTATCGGAGTTCCAGCGTCTCGTCATGAAGGAAGGTTGTCAGGTGCTGGCACAATCGGGAGGAAAAGATTTAGGCCCGATCAAGCTTCCTACGGGCAGGCTCATTTTGCTGTGCTCCAACATCTGGCAGAAGTTAGCCCATACTTTGAGGAGCACTTAGCCAAAATCCGGCAGGAGAACACGGGTCGATCTGAGACGTGGATTAACAGAGAACATAACTCTCGGTTCAACGCATGGTTCAAGAATCGTGTCACCATGTCGACGGATATCCCAAATGAGACTGTACACTTGTTGGGAATGGGACCGTGTTGGGCCATAGACACATGGCAAGGATACGATATTAATGGATATACATTTTACACCGTCCAGCAAGATGACAAAAGCACAGTGCAAAACAGCGGAGTCCGTATAGATGCCTTCCAGGATCAAGTGGGGTCGAACACATACTACGGCCGCATTGAGGAGATCTGGGAGCTAAACTACGTGAAGTTCAAGGTTCCTTTGTTTCGATGCCGTTGGGTCAATATACGCACTGGTGTTAAAGTCGATAAGGAAGGCTTCACTTTAGTAGATCTATCCAAGGTTGGATACGCCGACGAACCATTCGTACTTGCGAAACAGGTCGAGCAAATTTTCTACATAAAGGACCCCGCGAACAAGAAGATGCACATCGTGAGGGATGGCAAGCGCCGAATTGTTGGTGTTGACAACGTCGTCGACGAAGAAGAATACAACCAGAATCTTCATGTACGACCTCAAATTGACCTTGACGATGATCCACAAGAGCCTGTGGCATATACTCGATCAGATCATACGGAAGGCATAACCTTGTGACCCAACCCGTTGTACACATGAAGTATTTTGTATTAGTAAAAAAAGCTTAGGTAAATTGGTGCAACTTGTAATAATTTTTATTGCGAATTTAGTGAATTATTGTACTTAACTTAATTATTTGGGATAATAAGTTGATTATTGTGAGTAATGAAAAATTTGTGAACTTTCGTTGTGAAGTATTTTTTTGCTGTTATTTATTTAAAGTTCAGGTCAATGATGAACAGGAGTCAAATCTCATCCGTGACGGGCTCTAGTGTACGCCCGATAGAGATGACGTCTTCTCTATCGAGCCTGCACTACGGCACGTCACAGATGACAGCATCCGTGACGGGCCATAATTTAATGTCTGATAGAGATGTCATAATCTCTATTGGGCTTTAAATTAGGGCCCGACACGGATGCTATCATCCGTTACGGGCCCTAGTGTAGGCCCGATAGAGAAGACGTCATCTCTATCGGGCGTACACTAGAGCCCGTCACGGATGAGTCATCCGTGTCAGGCTTTTATTTACGCCCGATTGAGATGTCACAGAACACTGCATCTTCATCTGGATCTGGATCGAAAATTTTTCTAAGTCACAGAACCCTAGCAGAGGCCACTGCGAACTGAGAGCACGAAATTTTTTCTAAGTCAGAGAACCCTAGCAGAGGCCTCCTCGTCCGCAAGCGCCGCCGCCGGTCTCCTCGTCCGCCACCGCCGCCACCGGTCGCCTCGTCCGCCACCGCCGCCGCCGGCCTCCTCGTCCGCCACAGCCGCCGCCGGCCTCGTCCGCAAGCGCCGCCGCCGGCCTCCTCGTCCACAAGCGCCGCCGCCGGCCTCCTCGTTCGCAAGCGTCGCCGCCGCCGGCCTCCTCGTCCGCCACAGCCGCCGCCGGCCTCCTCGTCCGCCGCCGCCGGCTTCCTCGTCCGCAAGCGCTGCCGCCGGCCTGCTCGTCCGCCAACGCCGCCGCTGGTTAGTTATTTTAGTGATTTTAGTGATGTAGGGGAAATGTAGGTTATTTTAGTTTAGTGATTTTAGGGAAAATGTAGGTTATTTTAGTGATTTTAGTGATGTAGGGGAAATGTAGGTTATTTTAGTGATTTTAGTGATTTTGAATTAAAGTAATGAAAATACTTTACTTTTACGTTATTTTAGTGATCTTGAATTAATTTAACGAAAATACTTTACTTTTAGATTATTTTAGTGATTTTAGGGGAAATGTAGGTTATTTTAGTTAAGTTTACTAATTTTAGTGATTTTGAATTAATTTAACGAAAATACTTTACTTTTACCTTATTTTAGTGATCTTGAATTAATTTAATGAAAATACTTTACTTTTAGGTTATTTTAGTGATTTTAGTGAAATGTAGGTTATTTTAGTTAAGTTTAGTGATTTTAGTGATTTTGAATTAAAGTAATGAAAATACTTTAATTTTAGGTTATTTTAGTGATCTTGAATTAATTTAACGAAAATACTTTACTTTTAGATTATTTTAGTGATTTTAGGGGAAATGTATGTTATTTTATCTATATTTAGTGAAATTCGTATTTAGATATGATGACACTTAGTTATTTTAGTGATTTTGAATTAATTTAATGAAAATACTTTACTCTTAGGCACTATTTTTAGGTTATTTTATCCGTATGTAGTGAAATTAACTTTGTTATTTTCTAAGTTATTTAGACGATGTCTCAGCAAGGTGAACCAATGTCGACGACAACCAGTGGGTCCTCAAGGGCACGGAGTCGTAGGACAGGGAACAAAATCCCTAAGGAACGATACACCATAGCAGAGGTGAACCAGGTTGGACTGCCGACGCTTCCTCGGACTGTCCTGGCCAAGTTTAGGTCGACGTGCGGTGTCCTAGGGAGGGAAAACTTCACAATCCTTGTTGATGACATCAAGCATGTGCCCGAAGCGAAGAAGAACGTAGCTTGGCTCAAATTCAAGGAACGCTTCGAGTATCCTGCAGCCGACGAGGACCGTCTCAAGCGGGCTGCTTTGAAGACTATGGGCAATGCTTGGAAGAACTTCAAGAGCAGGCTGGTCACGGAGTTTGTCTTAAATCCGACGACCCCTGATCCAACAGAGCAATGGCCCTTCATCACGGCTGAAGTTTGGGAGCAATTCTACGAGAAGAAGTCGACCCCAGAATCCCGGGCCAGAAGCGAAGCTTTTCGAGCACTGCAGGCCAGGAACGTGCACCCGCACCGGCTAGGCACCGCAGGATATGTCGGGAAGCTAGAGGAATGGCAAGAGGAGGATGAAGCGGCAGCAGCAGCGAACACACCGCTGGTGTTTGCCGATATCCCACACCCACGTGCAAGGAATTGGGCCCGGGCGAGGTACCAGAAGAATGAGGATGGGACAGTTTCGCTTCCAAATCCCCAAGATCAACAAGTGTACGATAATATAGTAAGTGCCTAATCTCAGTATTTGTTCGCACTGTTTCAGCCTGAACTTTTCATTGAATCCGATCTCAATTGAACTGCAGAAGGAGTTGGTTGCCTCCCAAGAAGCCTCGCAAGAGGTCAGCTCTCAAAGACGCGAGGACGACATCCTCAGTAAAGCGTTGGGCAACAAGGAACACCGTGGACGGACAAGGGGACTTGGCGCAAACGTACCATGGAAATTTGGATTTCCAGACTACGCGTGGCAGTACAAGAAGCGGACAGTCACGAAGGCGGAGAAAGATGCCCGCCTTGCCGCCTAGATCCGGGAGCAGGTCAGAGCCGAATTGAGCTCTGAATTCGATGAAAAGCTTGAATCGATGAGGGCTCGTATCAGGCAAGAGATTCGAGAAGAGCAACATCTCCCGGTGGCTGCCGCTGCTGCTACGCAACAAGATTTAGCTAGTCCCATGCAGAGGCGCAGCGGTTGTGCATCAACTGAGGCGGGGGAAGATCCGCCATCGGTCCCCGCCGCCGTCGACCAAATAATGGTACGATAATATAGTACGCATGGAGTTCTTAACGATTCCATATGGTAAGTACTATTCTAACAATATTTATGAATCTATCGCAGGAACCAACTAGCTGCACCCTGACAGTAAGGGTGGTGCCGACCTTCTCTGTTCCTGCAGCTGAGGGCCTTGCTTTCAAGCCGACCCCGGAGACAAGAGTGCATGGGGCGCAACTTAGGGCTGATTATGCGAAAGTGCAAGTTGACTCAGTGAAGCCCGAATTCGATCATTTCCCCCTCCCTCTGGCACCGAATGACGAGGTCCTAACCCTTGGAAATGCTCGTGGAACCTTCATCCAATGGCCCAAGGACCTCATTGAGATAAGGGTGATCCCGAGGCCAAGCACTGCACCAAGCGGTCGTCTAATAGTACAAACTACCCCTGCTCCTTCAGCCCCTCCAGCTCCCGGTCGTCATGAAATTGACGATGTCCAGTTGCAGTACGACACGGACTTTGGGGGCGAGCCTATGGAGGTCGACAGCACGGCGATCACCAAACCCCCACCCATGAAGAAGAGTAGGAAGGCGCATTCTTCCCCGCAGAGAAGAGTTATCGAAAAACCTGCTGCAGGGGTGCGAGGAAAAGGAAAGCTGCACCTCTCACGTCTTGCTCCAACAAAGTTAGATCTCAGCAAGGGGCCCGTCACACATAGGAAGCCCGTACCTCCATCGTCCTACCAACTAGGCATGCCATTGGTTGGAGATGACGTGCTAGCAACGATGGGCACCGCTTGCAAGGAGCTACACATGTACTACATGGAGAAATCTAACGTGAGGAGGAAGAATAGAGAAAATGATATAATAGGCGAACACGCCAGAGCGCCATTCCTTGGGCCATCAAATTATATCGTGATAGACTTCAAGGATCTGTTCGACCTCTACAGGCTCCGCTCGGTGGACACAACCCTCCTCAAGTGCTACTCCTTGTAAGTACTCTTGCTCACGAAAATTATTCATCTCAATCCGTGTAACATGCTTATAAGAGCGTTTGGCTTGCGTGTAGGTATAGTTGGAAGTGGTGTCTCAAGAATGCACCGGAAGTTGCCTTCCTTGATCCTCAGGTAGTCAATGTCACAAATCTTCAAGGGGACCGTAGTGGAATGGTAAACTACTTATTTGACACCTTCTGGGCCCGACAAGACAAGGAGTACATCATGTGCGCCTACAATCAATAGTAAGTGTGTTCCCTAAATACATTGTATTACACGTCTAGCTTTAGTATTAACCTTAACTAATTTAATGCCGCAGTGGACATTGGATCCTATTGGTAATAACGCCTAAGTGGAGTACATGCCACTACTTAAACTCCAAAATTGACAAGCAACTGTACGATTGGACCCCGATTCAACTCGCAATAGATGAAGCGTGGGGCCAATATGTGTAAAAAGGAGGCCTTCGAAAGACAGGACAAGACACTCTTATCCACAAGAAGGACTTCCCAGTCAAACAACAAATAGGCGACCAGTGCGGATTCCATGTCTGCCACAACATGCGCCTTCTGTGCAAAGAAAAGGTGAAGACTTTGGCTGAATTGGAGGTTTGTAGTCTCATTCCTGACATGTTGTAACTAAATTGAAGTATATATATATATATATATATGTATATGTATGTAAAGATCGTTCGACTAATTTCGAATTATGTACATGTAGGACAAATTTTCAGAGGATCCGCGTAGCAGCTTTGAGGACATTCGTGAGGAGATTGCCGACTTCATCCTCCGCGAAATTATTCACCCTAAAGGAATGTTTAGGGTTCAGGTGTAAGTGATGAACATTTTTTAACGTACTGTTTGAATTGTCAAACACATGTTATTATGTAATATTTATGTTTATTATATTTGTTATTTCTGTAAAATATATGTGAATGGCATATGTGAATGGGGATGCTGGGATGTATATATGTGAACGGCATATGTGAATGGGGATGTTGTGAATGGCATATGTGAATGGGGATGCTGGGATGTATATTATTTCTGTTTCTGTTATTTTGCAGCGGGCATGGCTAGCACAAGCCTGAGGCTAGCCAAAAAAACAATATTTATTTTTTTTGTGGTCATACTCATCGGTGACGGGCTATAAGTTAAAGCCCGATTGAGTTATATCAACCTTGACGGGCTATAGTTTGGGCCCGATTGAGATAGACAGACATCCGTGACGGGCACTAGTTGTAGCCCGATTGAGATAGGTCATCCGTGACGGGCTATAGTTTGACCGGTCGTCTGGGTCAAAGCTATCGGTGACGGGCATTAGTTGAGGCCCGATTGAGATAGCTTCATCCGTGACGGACTTATGCCCGTTTGAGATGATTCCTCACATCACTGACCTTTGCGCTATGTTGGACGCCATACCCGACACAGATGTCGGTTGCAGCCCGACACAGCCAGCCATCAAGGTGGCTTTCCCGATCCATTCCACACATTTGAGTGCAACTTGCCACTGCCTTCCCTCATGCCAGCAAGTTGTCCACATGCCGGAGACGTTGTAGCATGGGTTCAGCACCAGTAAGTCAGCGATGAGAGTGTACGCCTTGTTCGTGCGGTCGGTGAACTCCGTATGACCTAGTATGCTGGCTTGGGGAAATAGCTTGTCATTCGTCGCGTGCAGGATATGGTTGTCGGCACGGCTGATGGGGAATAGGACCAATAGGCTAGTAAGCCAGAAGCCAGACTTCGGTGATCAAGAGGACCAACCAGACCAGGCATCCCAATGTTAGGCTAAATGGGCACGACTACACAAAAGGCTATTCGTGCCGGTTGGGAAACATCCATAGGTGCCGGTTTTTCCAACCGGCACCACGGAGGCGGCACCAATATGGAGGACTCAAAGGTGCCGGTTTAAGAACCGGCACCTTTGAGGTGTACGGTTTACAAAAAAAAATAGCTCGGCTCAAATTGAGCCGAGCCGAACCTTCAAAGTAGAAAAAACGTATCGGCGCCGGATCCACCCGCTGCTGCCGCCGCCGACGCACTGCATGCTGTCGACACCACCGTCCCAGCCTGCTTCGCCCGTTGCCGATGCCACCGTCCCGCTGCTCCACCCACTGCCGACGTCGTCGTCCCGCCTGCTGCCGACGCCGATGCATCAAACACAAGAACACAAACATCAACACAAGAACACAAAGAACACATGAACACAACAAGATAAAAAGCAAGGGGTGGGGAGGGGAGGGAAGGGCAACGCCGCCTCCTCCGCCATCCGAGGCCGCTGCCGCCTTCTCCGCCATCAAAGGTCGCCACTACCTCTCCTCCCATGGCCTCCCCTCACGCGGCCTCCCCTCCCGCCGGATCTGGAGGAGGGGAGGGCACGCGGCCGCCGCAGCCGCAGCCTCACCCGAGCCACCGCCAGGACGCCGCCGCGTCCTCTGCCGGAGAGGAAGGAAGGCCGGTCGTCACCGCGCCCTCCCACCACAGCCGCGACGAAGAGGAGGTGGGGAGAAAGGGGGAGGGAGAGGGGAGGCAGCGAGGGAATGGGGGAGGGAGAGGGAGAGGGAAGGGGCGGCTGGTGTGAGACTGTGAGAGAGAGGAGAGCGATCGAGCTGAATCTGGATGGTGCGCCGATCGGTGGTCTTATCTGCTCGTGGTGGGCCCCGTCGGCTCGGCTCATCCACTTGCCGAACGGTTAAGTTTGGTTTTTTTAATAGGTGCCGGTTTTTTTTAAAAACCGGCACCTATATTTAGATTATAGGTGTCGGTTCTTTTAAAAAACCGGCACCTATAGTTTTGGTATCGGTTTTTTCTTTAGAACCGATACCTATAATACAAGTATAGGTGCCGGTTTTTTAAAAGAACCGGCACCTATAATATTGGTATCGGTTTTTTCTCTGGAACTGACACCTATAATACAAGTATTGGTGCCAGTTTTTTTAAAAAACCAACACCTATAGTATTGGTAACGGTTTTTTTTCAAAACCGACACCTATGAGCCGACACCTATGAGGGTTTTTTAAGTAGTGGGGCTAGAGTAGGCCAACTGAATTGTATTGCTTAGCTAGAACAGTTCTGGAGAGTTGGTGAGATTGGCATAAATATTGTTCCTATATGTAACATTGAACTCGGCATTAAAGAAAGCAGTGGCGATTGGCGTAGGTGGCACAATCCGATTGGATTGGAGCAGAACTATCTTTGTGTTCTTGTTGTTTCTAGTTCAATTTGTTAGGTAGCTAACGAATCTGGTATGATAGCTTCGTCCATCTGGGCATGCTCTTGATTTGGCTGTGAAATTTTGTGGTGAGAATTGGAGAGTTCTTCAGAACTGTCATCGTGGAAAGGAAACTTGCCTCTACTGGTTAGCCAAATTCAGAGTGGGTGGCGAAGCAATAGGGAGACGATCTGAATAAACCGAGATAAATCATGAAGCGATGACCATGATCGTGGAAATGGAGGGAAAACTGGACATCCTGCTCAAGCAGTTGGGCGAAGAGGTGGCAAGGTGTTGATACGAAATTCGTCGTTAACACGAAGGCCTGTGAGATCTGCTTAGTTCTAGTGCAAGTCCTATCAATCGGGTTCAAGGCGTGCCAGTTAGTTTGATCTTGCGACTAACAAGATAGACGGGTTAATGATCAAGGAGACAATCAGCCAATAAGTCGATGTGATATAGCGAGACCAACCGATGTCGATAGGATTTTGATCAATCGGCTATAAATCCAATGTAGATTCAAATAATCAGATGAACTATGAGATTTATATTATCATCGGTTAGAACTAAACTATGGATAATCATCAATAAATCGTTATTTATCAAAAGCAATCTTGATAGATAAGACCAAACCGAAACAGTATTAAGATCGAAGTTGATAAAGATAGATTTAACTAAAGATTATACAAGTTTGAGTACAAGCTGATGTAACTCATAAATAACAATGAGACAATATAATGCGAACCAATCGGCCAAAACTGATATAGTGTAGTAGATGTAGATCCAATAGTTAAACATACATCGGCTGGAGATCCGATGTAAATAAACTAAAGTGTATATCGACTAGACAACCAATATATCTAATAGCTGAAGCTCAAAATAACAATAACATCTGTCAGTGTTAAGGATACGGCATACCTCCGATACACGGGTTAATGAAATACAACAATACCATATACCCGATAGTATACGAGAAGGTATCCTTTAATTATGAAAATACGGCTAATAAAGAAGGAAATTATCTGCAATTCGAAGGAAGTCAGTGTTGTATTCGCCAAATAGATCTCGTCGGGCCGTTCTCGACAGCCTCTAGTCGGCGGATTCAACCAGTTGTTCTATTCCCCATTGTACTCCGAGCGATATTCCAATCCGTAATACATATAAACAGCAGTAGGGTTATTACTCATCTCGAGGGCCTAAACTAGTATAAATCTTTGCCCCTTGTCTGCTTGATCGATTTTCGCATACACCCTAGTTCCAACAATCCCCATACTCTACAAATACCATGGTCAGCATATAGCCTGTTGACAGTGGTGCACCAGGTAGGGCTTCTACAACCAACTTAGCCTGGGAAATCCAACCCAGCTAGCCTTCACCATGATCCAAGTCGGTTCCATCGTCTTTTCAGTCTTTCCCGCCGTTTCGATCTCGCCCCCCTTAGCATGTACTAAGGATGAGGTCATGACGACGACACAAGCAAATACATCTCCTCCAATGGCCGCCTCTCCAGTTCTTACCGAGAATGAGGCGTCGAAGTCTCAATCCATCGACAGAAGGCCTAAAGTACCCCGATCTTCGGCTTCTACCGATAAGTGTGCACTGACAAGGAAGTCTGCCAACAAGGATAGAGCATGGTGTCCAATCCACAAGACTTCTAGTCATCCGTTTGTTGAATGCGGTGTCATAATCCAAGCAAAAGCTGAACTAGATGCTTGCAAAGAGCGTGGGATTCAACACGTTTCTCCATACAAGGCATGGTGCCCAATCCATAAGACAAAGAGTCACCCCCTAACCAGCTGCGAGATATTCTTGAAGCTTGCGGAACTGATTACTCGAGTTCCATGTTGCCCGATCCACTCTTGTAGAGATTGATCTCGTACGACATCTATAGACAACAACTCTTCAGATCACATGCTCGGTTATGTTGGAATTGATCCTGATGAACCATATGTTCTCCATAGCCTGGATAGCGTGGAATCCTCTAGTTCAAATTCTCCGCACGACGTGAACATGGTCGACATCGAGGTTGAAGATAGGGGTGCAGACGACAGTACGCCACAGCGTTCCATGGAGGAGGGCGAGTTTGTTTGATCTCGAGACAGAGCCCTCCCCCAAGCTGAACCTGTCCGCACTCCTGCCGAACACTTCACCACCGCCAACAATCTGCTCCGACAACCTTCTTTTGATCTAGTAACCGCCAAATTCTGTCCCACACCAGTAGGGAAATACAATGGGAGCACAGATCCAGAAGAGTTCTTACATGTATACTCTAATGTTCTATACACTGCCGGCGCAGACGACAATGCAGTTGCAAACTACTTACCAGCAGCATCGAAGGGATCTGCTCGGTCATTGCTTGTTCACCTTCCCCGAAATTCAATATCTTCTTGGGTGGACCTTTGGAAGCAATTCGTCGTAAATTTTCAAGGCACCTCCAAGACAAATGCGGTCAAGCACAATCTACATGCCCTCTGGCAGAATCCCGGCGAACCTCTCTGAGATTTTATTCGACGTTTCAATGAATGTCGGAACACAATCCCCGAGATCAACGACGCATCCGTAATACGGGCCTTCAAGTCTGGAGTTCGAGATCACTATACAATTCAAGAACTGGCGACAAGGCGGATTTCATCTGCCATGAAGCTGTTTGAAGTCATTGACAAGTGTGTCCACGCAGACAAAGCCATCCGAAGGAACGACGGGAAAGGGAAAGCTACAGAAGAGAGGCAACCAACTAAAAAAGAGAACAGAAATCCGGTCATAAGAAAGGAGGAAAGAGAAAGACACAGTCAGAGGTTCTTATCATAGAACAAGATAAAAACGCTCCCCAACGACCTCCTCCTCAAGATGATGGCACAGTACGACAATGGTGTCCGGTGCACAAGACCAGCGCTCACACGTTCGAGGAGTGCAATGTATTCCAGAAGGCCATGGCTAGGAAGATAACCCAAGATAAGGGAAAGAGGGTTCGCATGGTAGAGAAGGACAATCACGACCTTTCGTCCGACGACGAACCAGATTTTCCCGACTTCGACCAATACGTGGCCCATAGCTTCGGCGTCTCAACCTCCTATTCTTCGAAAAGAGAATACAAGAAGGTAGATACGAGGTGTGCTCCACAACCCAGGGGAGGGTCTCTAAAATGAAGTGGTCAAATCAAAGGATCGAGCTCTCCGACGCTGATGACCCAACTCTAATGACAACCCCTGAGCGATATCCGATAGTAGTCGAACCTATTATCCGGAAAGTTAAAGTTTCTCGAGTTCTTATTGACTGTGGTAGCTCCATTAATCTCCTTTTCACCAGCACGCTCGATGCAATGGGTATCCCGAGAAGCGAGCTCATCTCTTCAGAGCAACCCTTTCACGGCATTACCCCAGAATCGTCGTCAAGGCCCTTAGGAAAAATCACGTTGTCGGTAACCTTTGGCAGAGCTGATAACTTCCGGACAGAGCAGATCATGTTTGATGTAATGGAGTTTGACACCGCCTACAATGCTATTCTCTGAAAGACAGCACTCGCCAAGTTCATGGCGACTTCGCATTATGCCTATCAGTTGATCAAGATAGTAGGACCTAAAGGGATAATCACGACACTAGGGAACACAAAGATGACCGTGCAGTGTGACAAGAGGAGCCTTGATATGATCGAGGAAACTGCCACCACGCTCGCCCCAACTGAACCTCCTTGGAAAGTGATCAAACCCAATATGGCGCCTAAACCAGACGACACTATAAAGATAATCCCGTTGTCCAGTAGCACCCCCATCAAGATAGTGAAGATTAGGGTCGAGCTCGATACCAAATTGGAACTCGAGCTCATCACCTTCCTCCGTGACAATGCAGACGTGTTCGCTTGGCAACCTTCTGCATGCCTGGGTCCCTAGGGAGGTGATTGAGCATAAACTGATGGTTCGGCCTGACGCAAAACCCGTCAAGCAGAAGTTGTGCCGCTTCGCCCTAGACCGAAAAGAGGCTATACGAGAAGAACTCAATAGACTTCTCAAAGCCGATTTCGTCATAGAACCCAGAGTGGCCCACAAATCCAGTCATGGTGCGCAAAGCCAACAGCAAGTGGAGGATGTGCGTAGATTTCAACAATCTCAACAAGGCATGCTCGAAAGATTATTTCCCCCTTCCACGCATCGACCAACTAATTGATTCTATCGCCGGATGTGAATTGTTGAGTTTTCTCGACACATATTCCGGTACCATCAAATCAGCATGGCCAAGAAAGACGCATCGGTGTGTTCTGCTATGTCAAGATGTCCTTCAACCTGATCAATGTGGGGCCCACATACCAGCGCAAGATTCAGGGGTTTTCCAATCTCAACTCGGCAACAACGTTGAGGGCTATGTCGACGACGTCGTAATAAAAACAAAGACACGAGATTGTCTCATCGATAACCTAGGGGAAACGTTCAACAGTATTTGACGACACTGGCTCAAGCTGAACCCGAAGAAGTGCATGTTCAGAGTGCCATCGGACAAACAGCTCGACTTTCTCTTTTTTGGACGAGGGTATCGAAGCAAACCCAAACAAAATCAAGGCCATCGAGAACATGAAGTCGCCGACCAGACTCAAAGAAGTCCAGAAACTTACAGGATGTATGACAACCCTTAGTCGATTTGTGGCTAGGATGGGAGAACGAGGACTACACTTTTTCAGCCTTCTGAAGAAACAAGACAAGTTCGAGTAAACACCAGGGGCCGAGGAGGTGTTTTGTGCACTCAAGCCTTACTTCACCAAGCCACCGGTCCTCGTTGCCCCACAACCATAGGAGGAACTCTTCCTCTACATCACCGCAACGCCGTACTCCATAAGCACCGTCATTGTTTCGAGCGCGAGAAGGTACAACGTCCAATCTACTATGTCAGTGAAGTGCTGCATGACACCAAGACCAGATACCCTCAGATTCAGAAGCTGCTCTACGTTGTGGTCATGACATCCTGAAAGTTACGCTACTATTTCTAGGCCCACAAGATCACGATCGTCTCTTCATACCCCCTTGGTGAAGCTGTTCGCAACAAAGAAGTTACAGGACACATTGCCAAATGGGTTGTCGAGCTCAGCCAATTCGATATCCACTTTATCCCGCGAACAACCATCAAGTCCCAGGTACTCGTAGATTTCGTCGCCTATTGGACCATTCCCGAGGATGACAAAGTCAACCGAATAGACAACGCATGATGGACAATGGCCTTCGACGGGGCATTCAACAGCCAAGGAGTAGGAGCTAGATTTATTTTAACTTCACCGACCGGATATCAGTTTCAACACGCCGTGCAGTTAGACATTCGGGCAACCAACAATACCGCCGAGTACGAAGGACTTCTTGCTGGTCTAAGAGCCGCCGTGTCACTTGAGGTCAAACAACTAGTTGTGAAAGGGGATTCAGAAATAGTTGCCAACCATGTGCATAAGGATTACAAGTGCTCTAACCCTGAGTTTTCCAAGTATCTCACCGAAGTTAGAAAGCTGGAACGCAGGTTCAACGGATTCGAGGTGCGTCACGACTATCGCAAAGACAATGCCGATACCGAGAACCTCGCCCACCGAGCTTCCAGAAGAGAACCGATGGAACCCAGCATGTTCGTTGAAGTGCTAACCAAGCACTCAGTCAAGAGCTTGTCGAACGACTGACGTTGGCTCGGGGACTACTACTCAAAACAAGCTCATTGCGGATGCTATCATGGATTGACACACACCGCTAATCGAATTTCTTAACACCGACAAGTTGCTGGGCAATGACACGGAGGTAGAGAAACTCTCTCGACAAGCCAAAGCCTATTGTATGACTGGGAACAATCTATACAAGAAGGCCACCAACGGAGTACTGCTTAAGTGAATCATGTCCATCGACGGTAAGGAGCTACTGCTCGACATCCATAAAGGAATCTATGGATCACATGTCATAGTGAGAACGCTGGTCGGCAAGGCCTTCCGACATGGTTTTTACTAGCCATCAGCTTCCAAGATGTCTCTGATGTGGTACAACGGTGCGAAGCTTGTCAGTAACACAGCAAGCACACCAAGCTACCAGCACAAGCACTCCAAGCTATCCCTTTGTCCTAGCCATTCTTGTGATGGGGGCTTGACATCCTCGGACCCTTTCTAAGAGAATAGGGCAGCTATAAGTTCCTATTTGTGGCTATCGATAAATTCACTAAGTGGATAGAAGCGGAGCCAACAAGAGAAATCAGAGCCGAGCATGCAATCAAGTTTATTAATGGGATATTTTGTTGATACGGGCTTCCAAACCGGATATTGACAAACAATGGCCCCCAGTTCACGAGCGCCGCATTCCAGGATTACTGTTCGGAATATGGGGAAGGACCATACATGGTGGTACAAGTGCTATGACCAGGTGCGTACAAAATCGCCGACGACAAAGGCCGCGAGTTATCCAATTCTTGGAATATTGATTAGCTACGAAAATTCTATGTATAAGACCAATGTCTAATCTGTAAGTTGATTTATATCAGTTCTTATATACATACATCTTTCTCTCTACATATCACAGTATTTTGTCCAATGAACCCCTTTTCTTTCATAACGCCGCAAACCAAAGTCGTTTCTTATAGACCTATTACGTTAAGTCTGACTAGTTACTGGGTCTCAGCACCTTGGCCGGGGACGCCTAACACAATTGGGTTAGTCGAATACTAAGGGTCAAATGGTCATGTCAGATTTGGGCATGTCTGAGTACCCACCATAACATATTAACTAGCCATGGACTCGCGAATTTTTCCTAGCTTCACGGCCGAGGCCTAGGAATTCACTGCTTCAACACGGTCAAGTATGAAAATTTAAGCTACTTGTTTAGAAGTACTATCCTTTCCATAAAACTAGCTGAGGGAGAGGAAGGGTACCTAACATAATAATGCCAACATCGGCCCATATAAGAAGTACTCTTTTACTGCTACAAATACAACCTGCTTTAATATTTTACAAAAGTCGACTAAATTTCAGTGTCTACTAATATCATTGTCTAAAGCATTTAATCAGATTATCGATACTACCGCATCTACAGGACGGCCATTGCCAATCCATCAAGGAGAAGATATCCATGGCCAAAGGGGCAAGGGATTGCGCCAGTTGGTCGATCTCAGAGGCCTTCTTCCGAGAATGAGTAAACCCTTCGCGAAGGAAGTTCAGGTCCATCTGAGGACAAAATTCGTGGATACATGCGAGCACGTGAGCATAGACGGCTTGCTTGACAACATTCCTACTTTAGGCTGTCATCCGATCCACCGACCTATACCAGCAAGGGCATTGCATGCACCCCACATCCACCCTAGATATCCGGAGACCGACTTCTCAGGGGGAGGATGGGCCACATGAAACTCTTCGCACAACTATTGTAGTACAGAGCAGCAGTTCTCGAGGTGCGCCGAGATCCATATCTCCCTCCTCCTCAGAAGCTTTGTACTTTGCTCCTTTCTGGTGTTGTCGACGGCCCTCGCCAGCTCTTCTCTCTCGAACATTGTCTTCCAATATTCGGCCCGCCCTTCCATCTCTGTGAGAGAGTATTCAAGGTCTAGAAAGGATTGCATCATTAGCAACCTCTGGTCTGAGTACAAAGACGATATGCTATAATGTTATGATGATCTTACTTTGACATTGCTCATACAACAACGCCACTTGGTCCCCTTGAGATACCAATGCGTTGTCGAAGACAACGGTGACCAGGGCACGGCAGCCAGCGCTTGGTGTTGATGAGACCTGAGGCATACTGGGTTTGACAACTAAGTCTAACGAGCGTCGCCTTGCTGGATGCCCTCATTCACGACCTCAAGAAATCTACAATACAGAGATGCCAAGCAAACAAAAGCCTTGAGTCGGATACAGCAGAAGGGAAGTGTTTTCGGACACCAAGCCCATTACTTGTCCTTACCTTTTACAATAAAGGGTGAAACAAAAAATTACTCTGCGAAAACCGGGATCACGGAGTCCCGAGATCCTCCACCTTAGATATGGTGTTCTCACTACGTCCTTTGGCTCCCCCATTGGTCATCATTTCCTCTAGGTTGATCTCAGGGTGGGTGAGCTTCAGGAACACGAGGACATGGCACGCCTCGGACTTAAGCCCGGTTCGCACCGCGTCTGCCACCTTCTCGACATGGTCGTTGGCGGTGGTCTCCAACACGGTGATGAGCAATCCAAGGGACCCCATGACGGTCGTCTCGTCAGTGAAGGTGGGACGGTCAACATTTTTTCCCAGGCCCTTGGCGACCACATTGAGACACCCATAGTTCTCGTGTAGGGCTTGATGGAGAGAGGCCAGATTGTCCCTCAACTCCACGAGCTCATGCTTGAGACCTCGACGCTGCCACTCGTTTCCTGCCACCATCTCCCGCAACTTGGTGTTGTCGGCCTGCTCTTCCTTCAGCTGGGCTTCCAAGCCGATTACAGCAGGACACCTGAAAGCAGTCTTCAGAATATCTTTTTTGGCCATAAAAATTTGGTTATATCCTGTATTGCCATCCATGAAACTTATAATCTTATGTCCAAAAGCTGCATCAACTAATAAAACAGCAATTGGCATTAGGTACTTATCTTTTGGAGTAGCTTTGTTCAAATTTCAAAAATCAATGCAAAACCTCAGCTTCCCATTTTTCTTCATGACTAGCACTATATTAGAAATCCACTCAACATATCGGCAAGGTCTAATAAATTTAGCATCATAAAGCCTAGTAATCTTTGCCTTAATATCTTCATACATCTCTAGCTCAGATCGTCATGGAGGCTGTTTAAATGACCGATATCCTGGTTTAATGCGTAGCCGATGTTCTATAATCGATCGGCTTAATCCTGACATCTCATGATACTCCCAACGCTAGGACAATGAGGTGATGAGTAGGAGAAGGCAGGAGAAGACAACAATCTCTATATTCCTTTAATAAATCTATTAACTTTATTTTAGAATCATTAGGTAACTTGGTACTTACATATGTCGGCCTAGGTCTGTCTTCTGGTCTAATATCAACTTCCTGTAATTCATCGACAGACATAAATCCTTGCCCCAATCTACCCTCAATATCGTCTATGGTGCCCTCAAAGCTACAGTTTTGCTCCTTGATCACTGATCAGCTATATATCACAATCGTACACTTTTAAGAAATTACCATCCCAAACCTTGCGAGATAAACTATCAATTCCTTCCAACTCCCAAATAGATGAATCAACTGTGGTGACATTGACCGACCTATCGGTTGACATGATTTCTATCTGGTCTCATTGCCATTGAATTAAACTTTGATGCATCATCGACAGAATACAACAATTGGCATGAATCCAATCCCTACTAAGCAATAAACTATAAGATCCTTTTCCATCAATCACAAAGACCGTAGTGGGAATCGTTTTACTGCCAACAGTTAACTCCACATTTAACACCCCTTTAGCTTCTGATGAATTCCCACCAAAATCTTTTAAAACCATATTTGTCTTGATAAGGTCTGCTGGTGTCTTTCCAAGCTTATGATAAGTAGTATATGACATCAAATTAACTGCTGCACCTTCATTAACCAACATCTTTGACATCAGCCTCCCATTGACAAATCCCTTAATATACAAAGGTTTAAGATGCCGATGTTCTGACTCCATTGGCTTTTCAAATATAGCTTGTTGTGGGTTCAAAACCAACTGTGTTGTTGGTTCTTTGAATTCTTCATCATTAGATGTGTGTTGTTGGTTCTTCTAATTCTTCATCATTAGATGTGGACGCTTTATACTTTTTAACATGCCACTTTTTACTGGTCCGTTTTAGCCGATGATTAATCTCCTGTTCAACTTCGTCCATCTGCTCCCTATTCCTCAATCGTTGCACTCTTCTTTTCTAAATTTTAGTAAAAATCTCACTTCGACACCATTGAGGATTTTGTGCTTGTTCGTTTTGATCTTGCTCATCTTCAAAATAATCTTGATGAATCGGCCCTAAACGTTCATGGACTAAAGTTCTTCTTTCTAGCTGATTCCTATCGCCCTCATTTTGAGAGGAATTTATCTTATATTATCTTTAATTTCCACCATTACACTCTAGGCAATCTTCAATTGACGGCAACCTCATCCCTTGATTCCAGCAAAATAAAAAAAACTCGCAATCCCAATGCGGATTATATCTATTTTCTTCTTTATCATAATATTCTTGAGCTTTCTTCTCCTGTTTCTTTTGATATTTTCAAATTATCTCCACTGCACTAGACCTAGAATTTTTATAATTTGACCACTCCATGTAAACCATATTTACCGAAAAAGGATGCCCATCAATCTTCATCGGCATCTTCCCATCATCAAACTTGATTCTTCCTTGTTCAACAGCCGATTGAATTTTTTGTCTAAACACCTTGCACTCGTTTGTATGATGAGAAGTTGAATTATGCCACTTGCAGTATTTTCTCTTCTTTAATTCTTCAGCCGATGGAATAACATGATTTTGAGATAACTGGATCTATTTTTCTTGCAAAAAATGGATCAAAAATCCTATCGATTTTGTTGATATCAAATTCATATTTTTTCTCTTTTCCAGTATCTTTAACCCATTGACAAATGACCACTTTCTTGTTTCTTGATCACACTGCTAAGTCAATCTCTTGATCTGAATCTAAGACATAATTGCTGACAGTGGCTATTTTCTTAGTGAACCTTTCATTCCTTGATTTTTGAAACCGTTATTCATGAGCCGATACCTTCTGCTGTAAGTGTGACAAACTTTGAAAAATCTTGCGAAGAAAACTTCTCCTTGAATGGTGCTAACAATCCTTGGAAAGCTAATTCTGCCAACTGGGCATCACTCAAGACAAGGCTATAGCATCGGCTTCTAACATCTCTAAATCTTTGGATATAATCTGGAACTGTTTCATCTGATCGTTGCCTGATCAAAGTTAAATATGACAACTTCATCTCTTGAATCCCCACAAAGAAGTATCTATGAAACTTTTCTAAATCAGCCCAACTTTTGACAGAATTTGGTGCTAACGAAAAAAACGGTAAAAGTCGATCTAGAAATAGACAATGGAAAAAATCTTACTTTTAAAGGATCTATAGCCGATGCCTCACACATTGTGCCAAGAATCAACTAATATCACTGTAGAAATATTTTCTTGTCCTAAAAATTTTGAAAAATTTGGAATCCTGTATCGGTTGGGTAATGGAACTCGATCAAACCAATTTGGGTATGGAGGTCGATACATGTAAGTTTGCTCCTTAGGTTTGAGACCAAATTGTTCCCACATGTTTTCAGCAATTTTATCGGCTCATTCTTTATTCCAATTTCCATATTGTTTTTGCATCGGTCCTTGTACATATTGATTTCCTTGATGCTAATGCTGATCATGCCCTTCCTATCGATACTGACGCTGATCTTGTGGTCCTTGTTGATACTGATAATACTGATTTTGCTCTTGATATTAGTAAGGTTCATTATGCTCATCATAATGATACACCTTAGGATCTCCCATCAGTGCTTTTGAAAAATCATGTTTATTAGGAGATAATGACCTCACATCCTTTGTCCTACCGTGATTTTGATCCTGAAATTCTGATTTTATCTGCTTGTATTGGTAAGGTGGTGTATTTCCATGAAAATAAACAGGTCCAGTAGGCTGTTCTCGAGCAATAGTTCCATTAACCACTTTAACAATTAGATTCTGCAATGTATTCACCTGAACTCCAGACTGATTTATTAAAGCTTTGCTCACAACTTCATCCATTGTATCTTGAAAAGTTTGCATTGGAAGTTTTTGGAAACTTCCTTCTCCTTCAATCATCGGCTTTGGGAACTTAGGGTGTGTTTGGGAGGAGGGGTTAGGAACCCTTCCTCTTCGACACGCAAAACGAAGCATGTATTAGTGCATGATTAATTAAATATTAGTTTTTTTTTGAAAAATAGATTAATATGATTTTTTAAAGCAACTTTCCTATAGAAAATTTTTGCAAAAAACACACTGTTTAGTAGTTTGGGAAGCGTGCATGCTGGAAATGAGGAAGGTGAAGTTGGGAACCTTAGCAAACGAACTCAACCTTAGTCTTTTTTCGGAAACTTCCTTCTCCTTCAATCATCGGGTTTGGGAACTTAGTCTTTCGAACAAGTCATAGCCGAGTCATGCTATATGATTCCAAGCATATCTTCTGAAATTCTTGAGTAACATCTTCTAGTTATGCTTTTTGTTCACTTGTTAGCTTGTCTATTGTGACTGGAATTATATCATCTTTGTTGACCTCCTTAGACATGATGGTTCGAAGATTTGGGTCCCACCGGGCATACAGAAAGCATGTTGATGCAAAATTCGTCACACACTGTTAACACCAAAATTTGGTAAGACTCTTTGGTAGATTTGGTTAAAGAAAGATCACAATCGCCCGATGGAAAGCTTATCCAGAAGAGACTGAGTACGAGAAGGAGTCACGAAGACCGTGGCATGGCAGCTTGAGTTTATCTATTAATTAGGCAAGTTTTATATTTAGAAAAGTTTGTGTCATGTTCGATGAGGACTTTATGTTTTTCCTTTTATCTTTAGGAAACTTTGTGTCGTTTCCAATTAGGACTCTTATTGGCCTGAAGGGTATAAATATGTATACCCGGGGTCTTTGTAATCTATCGCTCGATCAATACAACTACTCTCGCGCATTGCCATCCTTTTTTCCGAGGTTTTTTTATCACCAATGAAACTTGGCACTTAACGCAGGGCTGCATCGGCTTCGATCTCCGGCGAAGGGGTAAGTGATAACTCCAAAATTTGGTAAGCCCCGAAGTCATCATCGACTTAGGAATCGTATCGGCTTCAGAGTCCTAAGATGAGCTGATGGATATATCAAGTTGCTAGCAGTTGGATTCTTGATGGAGTCGGTTAAGGAAATTAATCAATTAAGGAAAGCTTATCCAGAAGAGACCGAGTTCAAGGAGAATGCAGCATGGCAAGTAATCTATTAATTAGGTAAAGTCAATTAGTTTTCTTTTACTTTTACGAAAGATTGTTTAGAGTCCGAATAGAACTTATATCTTTTACTTTATCTTTAGGAAAGTTTGTGTCTTGTCCAATAAGAACTAATATCTACTCATGGGTATAGATATGTACACCCAAGGTCTATGTAATTTATCTCTCGATCAATACAACTACTCTCGGCGCATCGCCACCCTCTTTCCCGAGGTTTTTATTTATCAACCGGCGAAACTTGGCACTTGACACGGGGCTATATCGGCTTTCGATCTCTGGAAAAGGGGTAAGTCCTACGTTGCGTCGGCCCTACCTATTTATCATATATCTTAGTTAATCTAGTTTGGCAGCTCTATTTACTTGTATCGGCTAGGATCTGCTTTAGGGTTTTTGCCGGTATTGGCTAAATTGCTTTGCCAGATTAGATTACCTAAGGTATTCACCACTCTTAAAATCAGTCGAAGGCTTGATTGTCTAGATATTATGTTTCTTTTCATACTTTGCACTGCATCAGCCCTAGTCATGCTTAGAACCATAATCTCTAGCCTGCTTTTGATTGCCAATAAAGGTTTCATCGGGGTTTCAATTGATGAGTTATCTAGACGTTGCATCGGCTCACAAGGATCACATGCAAGTTGGCCAATGACAGCAAATGTTTTATTGATTATCTAATTGTATGAATTTAATGACATCGGACCTTCAGCCAATGTATGCTTTAACCTTCGAATCAGCGCTTATTCTATCATATCACTATTAGCCGTTTGGTTTTTATCAGATTATATTATTATTTTATGACATTATCATCAGCCAATTGTCTTTATATCGTTATTTACATCAAGTGTCAGAATCTACATTGGATATATAGCCGATTATTCAAAACCCTATCGATATCGGCTGGTATCGGCATCGGCTGGAATTACTCTATCGGCTGGAATTACTCCATCGGCTTATCAGCCGATCGGCTATTTGATTTGTTGTTTATATATCTTGTCAGTTGCAGGATCAAACTGACTGGCACGCTCGCATCTCATCAATTTTAGGACCTGCACTGGAGCTAAGCAGATCTCCCAGGCTTTCGTGTGCCACAAGCAGGATCTACGTCAACACATCTTTTGGCACGCTCGACGGGACAGATTTTGCGTCAACAGTAAGCCCTACATTCCATCGGCCCCGGTGAGTATATCGGCAACATTGATGTTGTTCAAGGCTGCATCGCTTCGACCTCTTGGATTGCTTTGGTTTTGTTGATATATTTGCCTACTTGATATTTCGATTCTATCTTTAATAGCATTGTGTTGAGAGACATATAGCCGATTGCCCAAATTCCTATCGACATCGGCTAGTATTGCTCCATCGGCTTGTTAGCCGATCGACTATTTGATCATCAATTTATATATTTTATCAGTTACAGGATCAAATTGACTGGCACGCCCCACATTCCATCAATATTTTAGGACCTACACTGGAGCTAAGCAAATCTCCTAGGCCTTCGTGTGTTTCGACATGGTTCGCGTCAACACAGATTTGACACTATCGGCTGGACGTTGATTTTTCATCAACACACACACGAAGGCCTGAGAGATTTAATTACTCTAGTGCAGGTCCTATCAAATTTGGGTTCAAGACGTGTCATTTAGTTTAATCCTGCAACTAACAAGAATAAACAAAGAACATTAGATCATTAGGCCAATCGGCCAAGGGGCCGATATAGTTTGGTTTGCCCAAGCCGATGCCGATGGATTTTTGGATCGAGCGGCTATAACAGATAGAGTTTAAATATGAAAGAAGTAAAACATCATCGGCTGAAATAAATACATAATATATCTGCCGATCTCCCTAATCTTATTACAATAAGTCGTGATAAATCGGACTTAACCGAGACAAAATAAGACCAGAAGCAATAAAATCAATGTTCTAAGCAGGTATATGTTATCTTTGATTATGAGCTGATGTGTTAGATATTATAGCCTATCGAGAGCTCTATATAAAGCAATTTGGCGTGTATTGGTTAAAACAAGTTGAGATATAAATATCAAGCAACCTATAATTATTTGTCACAACCTAGATAGATCAGACCTAATTGAGATAGTATTAGATTGAAAAATAACAATTGCAGGAACTAGCCGGTTATATCAATCTTGTGATTTTAGCCGATACAGCTAGTTATATTATAATAAGCAGATAACTCATCGACTAGAACTCCGATGAAACAATAATTATCACCTGTCAACTTTAGTAAATTTAATCAATAAACTATAACCCAGAAGATTGGACTCAACCAAGACAGTTCTAGATTAATAACAGATTGGATAAATTGAAGAGAGTCGATTGATATTACTCAAAGTGGTTGATATAATAGATCTAACTTAAGACAACAAAGCAATCTAAGAAAGAATAGATATATCGGATAAGCAACGCATGCAAAGACTGAATCAGTATATCGAACCTAATCAAGAAAGTACTAATTCCGGTTATACAAGTGAAGATGATGATACCTACTTTCTCGTCGGAGATCGAAACCGATGCAGCCCAACTCAAAACTATAAACTCGTCGAGAGTAAAAGGGTGGCGATACGCCGAAAGTTGTATATTGAACTGTTGTTATTTACAAAGACCCTGAGCATACATATTTATGCCCATAGGTTACACTAAATCCGACCCGATTACGATCGGTTTAAACTATGACTCTATCTCTAATTTAAGGAAATACCTATAGACTTCGACTCTCATACAACTCACGTCGGCTAACCGAATAAATGAAACTATCTGAGTCTGACTTTAACACAACTCCATTGGCCTAGGCCAAACCTTCCTTATTTAGGAAGCTTGCCAAAAACAAGATAAAACTTGCCAACCAAATCTTCTCAAATCACAAAGTGAATTCCATCCATTGACATGGTCTTGACTTAACAGAAATTGCCAAATTTTACTATTAACAATCATTGATCAAAAGAATCAAGCTTATTGCTCGACCATTATTGATGAATAGAAAAATGCCTTTGTCGTGTTGGGGTCATGCAGTACTGCGCGCTGTTGACCTTGTCCAACTACGACCAACTGCATATCATGAAACTTCCCCAATACAATTAGTTCGTGGAAATCCTCCAAGTATTTTTTTCATTTTCGTAAGTTCGGTTGTGTTGTATACATACCGATCTCACCACCACAACGGACCGCTATGGGCCTCATAGGAAAGTGGGGATTTATATGGGATTTAAATCTCTGTCGATCATAAAGTGTACTTAAAACCTCTAATAGGTGATCTATTTACTGCCCGGTACACTGACTCTACCTTTGATGAGGAACATTTTTTGGCATTAGAGTGAGACTTCAAGTACCAGAAAGAATGCCAGGAAATTGATTGGGATGTCCAGGATATTCCAGCCTCTGATCTATGTACTACTGAAACTGAACTTCAAGTTCAGAAGAATATACATTTGCAAATACTTGCAAATAACCTGTCAGATGCATTTACCAATTACAAAGGTGTGACTAAATCTTTCATTCCCGCTCAGAATGCGCCAGAAAGAGTTAAGGTACCAAACAAAATCACTCAACATCCACTCACTAAAAAGAGAGGAAAAAGTACTGCTACTAAGCGAGATAGTATTGCTAATAAGCAAAGAAAGATGGTAAATGCAAACCAATCTTTAGTTGGTACACACCACATGGATACTATATATCAAGTAGAGCATAATGATCCACGACATAGCTCGGTGGTGCACAATGCTGAGACTAGGAATTCGGAAGACTTTAGATGCATTATTTCGGGAGATCACGATGGGTCTATAATGGTGGATGAAATTGCCATCAACTACTCTGAAACTAGAGAATCTTTTGATATAAAAGCTACAGTTGTCGACACTTATTTTTTTGAATAAATTGCTGATTGCCTCCAAGTTGATCCAGAACCTAGATCTTTAACAGAGTACTAAAAATGCTCCGACTGGAAAAGAATGGATGGATGCAACTAAAACGGAATTAACCTCGCTCTATAAAAGAGATGTATTTTCGACTGTTATGTCTACTCATCGTGGTACTTCCCTGTGGGATACAAATGGGTTTTTGTCCGAAAATGAAATGAAAACAATGAGGTGGTGAGATATAAAGCAAGACTTGTAGCGCAAAGTTTTACGCAAAGACCTGACATTGATTTCACCGAAACTTATTCTCTGGTCATGAGTGGTATAACTTTCCAATACTTAATATCATTGACAGTACAAAATCATCTATCTATGCAGTTGATGGACAACATACCTATATGGGTCACTTGATTTTTGATATTTACATGAAGGTTCCTAACGGAGTTGACATCCTGAATCAAAAGGTAAATCGCAACATGTATTGTGTTAAGTTGCAGAAGACACTTTATGGCTTAAAACAATCAGGCAGAATGTGGTACAATCGATTAAGTGGATTTCTTTTGCTAAAAGGATACACTAAAAGTGATGATTGTCCGTGCGTCTTAATTAAAAAATCCATCACAAGATTTGTATTATGTCGGTATATGTTGATGATCTAAACATTATTGGCAATACACAAGATGATAATAAAGCACGTCATCATCTAAAGACGGAATTTGAGATGATGGATTTGGGTCAAACCAAATTTTGCTTAGGTCTGCAACTTTAGCATTTACCTTCTGGAATCCTTGTGCACCAAACTGGATATACGCAGAAAATATTAGAGAAATGCAATATGGATAAGTATCCTTCCAAAACTCCTATCGTGGTTAGATCTCTAGTGATAAACCCTGAGCTCCACTCGATACGCTCAGAGATCTGGTTGTCCCGATCTTTTGGTGAGTAGTTGATGAGGCTAGATCCGTTGGAAAGAGCACTCCAAGAGCTTTCCATCAAGTACTCATGGGCCCAAAACGAAGCTCGTATGCATATTTGGCGACCATTTGAAATCAACAGTGTTGTAGGTGGCCGAATTGGATTCCAGAACATGGACAGCTCAATCTTGACATCTTCCGGTTGGCCTATGATGCGAGCAATGATTGTATCAGTAGTAGCCATGGTCATATCATCCTCCCCTTCTTCACGAAAAACCGTCCTCGGTTTTTCCATATGGTGCTTTTGCATAGTCCATTTAAAACAACATGTTTCCAATCAAAACTAGAGAAACTCAAAATAGCATGATTAGCAATAACATGTCTCTCTAGCTTGCATTTTTATCCACATCTACAGGAGGTTCTCATTCAGAACATATGTAAACTTTGTGCACCAAATATACTTCTCTATCATTATATTTTTCAAAGATATGAAATATAGTATTAGTTGGACATCGCAAATCAATAGCAAATAATTTCTCCTTCAAATTATCGAGCTCACAAAAGTCATCAAACAATATATAGCTTAAAGTACTTAAAGAAGATAGCAATTCATGTTCCTCAACTTCATTAGCAATGTGAACAACATGCTTAAAAGCAGGACATAAAGAACTAACATTAGAAATAGCATTTTCATTTACTAGTTGTATCATTGATATAAGTGAAGCATTATCACACAACTCTTCTTTATCACAAGGAATAGCAAACAAATCAATTTGTGACAAAGAAATCTCAGCAATTGGTTCCACTAATGGTTGCTCTACTATAACATAAAAAGTGGACGTGTGTAGCTCAGCTTGAGAATACTCACCTTCATTTATCTCAGCACCATTTATTTTACCTTGCAAACTTTCTTCAGACATCGCAGGTGCTTCATGCTTCTCCTCTTTCTTCTCAAGTACATCATTCTTCTTCTTTTGTTGAATATTCTGAACTCCCTGCAAAACATTAGTAATAGGAGACACAGAAGAATGCTCCTCCAATGTTTACACATCATCATTGCACAAGGATATAGGATATTCAGAAAAAGGAGCTAAATCACATTGTTAATGCTTTCTCACATTTAATATGATTTGACTCTCAATGTTACGAGCAAGCATGAATATGTGTCCAATATGATTATATGTCACATTAGCAAGCATAACCTGAATTTCAGAATTGAGCCCATTGAAAAACCTACACATTGTGTTTTCGTTGCATTCTTTTAGACCACTATAGATGATACAAACTTTATCTCTAACAGTTCTATTTCCTTGTTTTAGATTTTCTAGTTTCTTAAGAAGAATACATTTGTAATAAGAACTTACAAAACGCTTTCTCATCATGATTTTGCACTCATCCCAAGTTTCAGATTTATTACTAACATGACTCCACCAAAAGAATGCAGAAGAGGTAAACTTATTACTAGCAGCCATAATCATTTGAGCATTAGAAAAATCATATTTATCAAATTCGTTGTCTACTGCTAGCTCCCAATCAATATAAGCAACAAAATCATATTTACCATCGTAGAATGGTAACTTAGATTCAACTCGTGCAAGATTGTAGTTAGGAACCTCATATGCATAACGTGGACAAATCGTCATATCTCGTCGAAGGTGAAGAAGTCGATGTTGAGCATAACCATCTCGTATCCCCTTGTGTAATCCTGCCATGGTTAGTAACAAACAAAAAACACACACAAGAATATGCACGCTCCTATCGACTACTAGATAGTGAAAGCTCAAATTTCACACACACTCAAGCTTTTAACCAAGCTCTTACAAGTTCTTACTAATGCAAGTGGAATAGTGACATACATCGACTCAACCTAGACCCAATAGAGGTTGTATGTATCGATGCCTTGGCAAACACTTGTTGTACGGCTGTAATCAAATCTATTGAGCTCTGGGTAGGGTTAAGTATATAGCAAAGGAATAGCAAAAGCTCACATCAGAGAATGCAAAGTTGAATAATTGTTCAAAGTCCGTACCATGCTGGTCCTAGGCTAGAACGTACTAGAGACGCGAGCCTAGACACAAACGATACCACAAGATAGCACTAGAAACAACTCAAGCATAACTCTGATATAGAAAAGCAAACTCAAAGATAACAGCTGATTTTTTCTTTTCATTCTCTCTTTCTTTCTTCTTTTTTTCCTTCTTTCATTTTTTGGTGCATCTTTTGTTTTCCCTTTTTAGCACCTTTCTGCCATTTTTTTTGATTTTTTCAGCAAAAATGGCTCAAGGACCTGGAGGCAAGATTACAGGACTCAAATGCAAATATGAAAATTACAGGGACTCAAATATAAAAGTCCAAACCCTAAAGTTCGATCTATACAAAAATGGAATGCTCTTGTCGTATGGATTCCGTTTTTGCAAACGAAACTCGTATGGATTCCATTTTTACAAACGGAACTCGAATCCGATACCGAAAATTTTTTCACCAAGATGTCTAACAACTCTATGGTGCTCTATGGTGGAGGAGAAAACAACCGCACGGTGGGGAGGTGGAGTGGGAGCCGGCCAAGGGGAGTTGGAGAGTTCGGATTTGGTGCACCGCCTAAAAAGGAAACTGATTTCCAGCTGATCCAATCTACTATTTCTTTCCAAACCAAAGAGAAACCAATCTAATCTACAAAATTGTCTTCCTCTTCCTTCTTCCTTGCGTGCAAAACAGACGGGAACAAGCATGGCAAAGGCATAGCCGCCTAGGCAAACCCTAGATGCAACTCCAAAACTAACCGATAGAAACTTTTGAAAACTACAAAAATTGAACCCTGGCGGCGAGAAGATTCCATTTTTGAACGTCCCGATGATAACGAAGACACGACGACGGTGGTGGCGACAGCGGTGGTACTAGACGTGACAAGAACTCGAAACTCTAAATGGACTAGATGCTAAGACCAGCAACACGACTCGATGATGCAACACAAAACTCAACAAAACAAAAACCGAAAAGAACAATGCAATGGCACAAATATGGCTAGGTAAAGGATGCAAAAATTTTTTTGTATGGCTATTTTCTGGTTATAGGTAGATGAGAACTTACCGAGCAACGAAAGCTCTGATACCACTTGATAAACCCTGAACCCCGCTCGATACGCTCAAGGATCTGGTTGTCCCGATCTTTCGGTGAGTTGATGATGAGGCTGGATCCGTTGGAAAGAGAACTCCAAGAGCTTTCCATCAAGTAGTCATGGGCCCAAAACGGAGCTCGTAAGCATATTTTGCAACCTTTTGAAATCAACAGTGTAGCGGGTGGCCAAATTGGATTCTAGAATATGGACAACTCAATTTTGACATCTTTCGGTTGGCCTATGATGTGAGCAATGATTGTATCAGTGGTAGCCATGGTCACATCATCTAGACGTAGAGAAAGATCCATTTAGACCAAAGGAAGATGGAGAGAATATTGTAGGACCTGATTTTTCATATCTCAGTGCTATAGGCGTACTTATGTATCTTGCAAACAGTACTAGGCCAGATATTGCTTTCGTAGTAAATATACCAGCAAGATATAGCACTGCTCCTACCAAACGTCATAGGACCGCAGTTAAGAGATCTAAGACTTTCTTTAAAAGGAATCAGAATCCGACTTTAATTGGGTATACCGATGCTGGCTATCTATCTAATCCCTACAATACCATATCACAAATAGGATTTATATTTTTACAAGGTGGAATTGTTATTTCATGGAAGTCTTCTAAACAGACTGTAGTAACCACATCCACCAATCATTCTGAAATAATTGCTTTATATGAGACATCACGTGAATGTGTATGGCTTTGTAGAATGATTAACCGCATACTAATATCTTATATTATTGGTTTATTAGAATCACCTATCATTATTAGATAATGTCACTTGTGTTGTTGTAACATTCTAAAAATTTGAACTTCAAATTTTTCATCTAAAATTTGTTGAAATTGATTTTCCTAAAATGAAATCATAAAAATTTTTCGTCTAAGGCCTAGATGAGTCTAATCTAGCTTGTGCAAATAGCAAAAATTTGCAAACAAATTAATTTTTTTTCTTTTCTAATTTAAAATGAAAATATAAAGCGTAGCATGCTTGCATCTGCATAATGTATTGATGTGACTTTAGTCCTTTTAAGTGTTTTTTATCTTGGTTACATATCATAATAGGTCTCATGAATTTAAAAGATGGATAAAATTACTAACTCAATCATATTAAAAATTCTACCTTAAGCTTTACTTAATAAAACACAGACCTACAACTTACAAATAACTTTGAAAAGTAATTGTGGGAGCATGAGAATCAGGTTTAACAACACCACCTCAGATCAAATATAAATCAAATAAAATTTCACAATCAGTTAATCACATTTTTACAATAAAGAACTTATATATAAAGTTAAGCTTAGTGATTTTTTAAAATTAATGGGTCCAACGTAAAATCATGGAAAAATTCACACAAATGCTGTCCAATATGTGCAACGCACTGCAATTTTGGCCTAATTTTATCATTCATTTTGATACCCCAAATAAATCTCTGAAAACAGCAAAACCTGGAAAATTACATATTTCATTTACCTTCTTTGACCCTCTCCCAAAATTCAACCATAATTCAAATTGAGCTCAGACCTTGTCTAGTCAGTAGATCAAACATCCCTAAACCACTATCAAGCCAGCCTTTGGGACTTTCATCACAGCAACACAAAGAAAATTCGAGTCAAAGTCGAAACAGTACTGCAGCTCATAGACTTGGAGTTTTACCTAGAGATCTCCATCTCTTTCACTCTCTCACTGCCAGCGGGCCCAGGGCAATTTGGACCCCATCTGCCGGCCTCAGAAACTCTTGCCAGCTCGCCCCCACGCTCAGGAATGGCGGACACGCAGCTGCACTCGTGCCCGCGCTCTGGAGCTTCACCTCGCCGTCCACCGTTCAACCGGCCATACCGTTCTCTCTCCCTCACTTGTCGCGTTCCGAGTCTAGACGCTGCAAAACCACCTCGGGAGCTCCGAGGGCAAGCTTATCTTCATCGGAACCCCAAGCTTCCCCGCCGTGGAGTTTCTTCTCCGGTGAGCATCTTTAGTTTCGAAGCTCCGATCTATTATCACCTCTCCACGCCGTCTCGAACCCCACCAAGTTCGTGGTCATCCATGCAGCGAGTCACCCGGAACGCGCACCTCGCCACCGCCCTCTGTCGCCGCGCACCGAGCACCGCCGCATTGGCATCGTCGTCGTCCGGCCAACTCCGTCCAAGCCAAGCCATGCCACCGTGCCACCGACGTTGCCGTCACTCCAGGAGCCCGCTGACCGAAAGAATCGAGCCAAGAAGTTTTGAATCGAGAGATCCACCTCTTCTTCCCCAACTCCGGTCGCACGTTGCCACCTTCGATTCCTCCTTCTCCGGTGAGCCTCCGTCCGATTCCTCGCGTATGGAGCATCCTCAGGACCAATGGAACATTATTCGCACGCATGCATTGCATCTCGATGGCTAAATCAATCCGTCCCCATTCACCGGAGCTCGGAGTTGCCGCCGAGCCGTTCCTGCCGAAACCGCTACTGTCCAAACCTCGCCGATCCCCTCTTACAGCTTGGTGAGCCTCCTGGAAGCCCAAGAAGTAGCATGCATTCCCTTCCCAAGAACGAAACTATGGACTCACATGCACGCATAACCCATGCACAGCCGCCGCTCGGACTCGTCTCTGACGATGATCCGGCCACCATTGTTATCAAGACCACTACCGTTAGGTTCGCGAAAGTGTTCTCTACATCTCTTATTTTGGCTGCTTCGCGTGATTCCCCACCGTTCGCCACCGGCAAGGCTGAACATGGGCGTCGGCCATGGCGGCCTCTGCTCAGTACAGGTCGCAGGGACTTCTTCGGAGAATAATAAAAAACATAGGTACTAGTTTGTAAAATTCACCTGAGACTGACAATGGACCAAGAAACTATTAGTAATAATCTTAAACCTTGGGCACTCTTAAAAGTATTTGGTTAGAACACGTGGGTGGACTGCGGGTTGGTTTCCACAGAAATTAGGGCCTCTTGCATATTGGCTGATAATGACAAGTGGACTCCATCTGTTTAAAATTTAGAAATATAAAAGAAAATAATTAAATCTTTATCTTTTCAACTGAAAAACATTCAAACTTGTAAAATCCATATAAAATCAAATATAACCCATTTTGAGATGAATCCAATTTATGTAGATGCACAAAATTATGAAATTTAATGTTCTGAATTAAGTTATAACACTTATACTATACCAAATATCTCTAAAAATTATATATACAAAATAGTTGACATAATAACAAGTTGAACTTTAGAAATTCATAGAAAATTCATTTGATTCATGATCTCATGAACTAAATTTCTGTTGATTGATAGATGACACTTAGTGTAAAATAAATGCTTCTAAAATTTATATAGTAATTAATTGATATAAAACACGTCACAGCTTGTAAAATATGTAGGAAATTCATATTGATTCTAAAACCCATGAAATTAGACTTGTTAGACTTATGGAATCATTCACTGGGAACAATAATGTGACACACATATACAGAGAAAACACCTACAAATTTTATGTAGTAAAGGGTTAGCACTTCATACACTACAAATTGTAAAATGTATAAGAAATTCATACAAACTCTAAAAATTATGAAACCAATTGAGTTAGTCTTAGAAAAAACTTCTCTTCACCCCTGTAAGGTTAGATTTGACTAAAAAACAGAATAAAAAATATTTTACAACACTACCTAAATAAATAATACCATATGTCAATACAAACTTTAAAAATTCATAACTCACAAATAAAAAGAGATAAAATGAAAATTCCTTCACCTAAATTCATTTTAAGACAGCACCAACCCACTGTGCACAGAAAATGCATTTTAGAACATTTTGGAATTTTCCACATATTCTGGTATTATTTGCGTACCGTGTTATTTGTATAGATTAATTGCATTGGCGGTAAAGGGGAGACTTAGGAGTTTTTCAAGTTGCACCACATCAAGGCAAGTTTCTAGCCCACTCCTTTGATCACATTGAATCCCATGCTTTGGGTAATGAAAATTATTTTGTTTGCAAAATTGCACACATATTTTGTATTACTGATAGTTGAAACTTGGAAAAATGATAGTTAAATCCTTTTTGCTGCATGAAATCCTTTGAATAATTGTACTCCCCTTTGGTTGTATCCTTAGGAATGGTTAGAGTACTTTAGATGTGCTCATTTGGGTCTAGAACCACTTATTATGCTATTACTTGCTTAGCCATGCCTGAACTATGCAAATATTCATCCTATCACCTTATAAATGAAATTTTGGGTATCTATTTATTTCTGGACAGAAGTGAAAATGTTAATTATTTGTGAACTAAAATAATGATAAAATAATTTTATATTTGGGCGGCAAGTAGTGTGCATATGGTGATAGTTACACACCGATAGGGGGAGTGTTTGTCTGAGTCGGTTAAGGACTGAACTTTATGTCACCAATTTAAGTATACCATACATCCAAATTTGCTATTTATGGGGTGGTCTTAGCTAATTAAGTAACTTAAAGTCTAACCTTACATTTTGGTAGACCGGGAAAGAATGAATTAGTTTAAGCGATGATTCATAGGGACTACCTATTTACCCCACCTTTTATTGGGGATAGTTTAGTTGTCTAAGTCTATTCAATTCAACAGTATAGTGCCTCGTGGGGAAACGGATGTGTTCGCTGCCACGACGTTAGGTTTAAGGCGTGGGCTCGCCACCTAACGGCTCTGGGTCATTCCTAGGGTAGATTCACACTTATTATGCTGGTGCAAGACTAGATAGATAATGTAAAAGCTATGTTGTGACCTCTAGACAACATTCAACGTGTAGAGTGTGGTGGTACCGACGGGTACTCGACAAACTAGAGCAATTCACATCATGTGGGTAAAGTTGTACAAACTCTACAGAGTCTAAAACTAATCGATTAGCCATGCTCACGGTGAAGAGCGACTTGGTGAAGTGTCATGAGTATAGATTTATGTTTTAAATTGTGTTTGTGAAATATGGTTTTGGAAATGGTGAAATGTGTTATGTTAAGTGGTTAT
Organism: Oryza officinalis; assembly: GCA_008326285.1. Lineage (NCBI taxonomy): Eukaryota > Viridiplantae > Streptophyta > Magnoliopsida > Poales > Poaceae > Oryza > Oryza officinalis. The sequence goes on from BDMV01000009.1 coordinate 13,131,331, forward strand.
GATGAAGGATTTATGCCTTGTTGCCGGGAGGGCAGCAAGGGTAATGTTATGATGATGATATGATGACAATGACAATATAACTATGCTATGATGAATATTCATTTCGTGTTTTCGATTGAATTGTTAATTCTTTTGCAAAAGACTTTGTGTGAACTAAAATTTGTTTTTATGCTAAAAAGTAATTTACATAAAGCCTTCCTTTGAATATTGGTCTTGCATGTAGTATGTAGGCTTGTCTTGTGCTTGCCATGAATTAATGTACTGACTCTTACAAAGTATCTCTAACTTTGTTTTGCAGGTGTTAAGCTTGTTAGTTTTGAGTGGCTGGGAATCGTTCTTCTTCTAGGCTGGATCTAAATGGGGTTACCCCCTAGTCGGCTGCTTGTGGGTTTCGGGTAGCCAAACTCCCGCGGATTTGTAACTATTCAGCCGGTTGGCCTACGTAATTAATTTATGTTGTAATGTAAAGTTTATTTGTGTTTACCCCTTATTTTTTTGATCATCATCGCTTAGACGAAAATGTAGAACTAGAGCTTATCCTGGGATCTAGTTCTATATCAGTATGGGTCTAGAGTATTTGGGATGTCGTAGAGCTTTAGCAATTTTTGTCAAGTCTCCTAGGATATGTAACACATCTGGTTGCCGCCTTTGTGTGATTTGACGGGCATATCTCAGGCTGAAATTGATTGGCATGCTAAACTCCCAGCAATATCCCCTATGCTCTCTACTCGATGCTTCAGATTTCATAATGTGTTTGCTATTTGACTTGATAGGGCAGCGATGAGGTTGGATGGTTACCATTTTATTTGAATTTTATTAGACCTCATCCAACTAAATATTTAGTGCTATCATTTCATGTAGCTTGCACAATATCTAGCCCGAGGTGTCCTGACAGTTGTTTGGATGAAAATTGGTTATATTAAGAGCAACATCACTAAGCATATTGCTCCTAAATTGTTCTATCCTCATGAGTTTCAACAAAATGGAGAGATAAACATCTTGCAAACTATGTCATGTGATAATCTTGTTGATTTATTCACAAAATCTTTGCCATACTTCACATTCTTGAAATATGTTGAAGGAATTGGTATGAAACGATTTAAAGGATTCGTAGGATTCAGGGGTGTATCTCTCTTTAAAAAATAACCTATCTTCATTATATTATACTTTTCTCTTTGCATGAGTTTTGCCTATTAGGTTTTCTCATTCAAAGTTTTTAACAAGGTAATATCAACTTAAGTTATATATCTTATCATTTTACTTTTCTTCGCTAGGGTTTTTAATAAATGATAACTATAGATATCCTCTTTTTTTTGGGCTATATTATAAGCTTTATTCATAAAAGTCTAAAAATAGCTAATAATATCTTACGGTTTTATCTCCTTATTTTTCCCATTGGGTCTTATTTTTCCATTAGGTTTTTGAGAAGTTTACCTGATATACCTATTATAATTATTATTATTATTTCGAATATTATCTTAACAGATATCTGAAATAATGAATGAACAATGATCAAAGATTGGATTCGATCAAAGGGGAAGTGTGAGGAAAACTTGGGTGATCTCATTCACCCGGAGAAATAGGCATGGCGGTTGCCTCTCCGCTCCTACAATCGACAGAGAAGGAACTGCGGCGATTGGTTGCGCCCCTTTCTCCTCTCGGCGTTCCTCAACAACGTTTGCGATAGTTCCCATCCATCACGCCCTATGGTTCCCACCGTATCCCTATGTATAAATTGAACATTATGAACAATGAGAAATCAATCCTATCTCGCTCCCGCTTTGTACTCTAATAAATATTATGTGTCTATTTACTCATAAGTATTCATTATTTTTCTATATTTTTTATATATGATCAATGTATCGTATTCACCGTATCGCGTATCCCCATAGGTCCTCACCTCAGTGGGGATACATGTTTCATCAGCTAGGAGTGGACTTGCCGTGGGACAGGGACCCCGGGATTTCCAAAATTTGCAACGAAGTACACTCTTCTCCAAACGTCCAGAGACAGAGCAGCCATGGCTGACTGTTCGTCGGCGCCGGCGCCAAACGGCAACTCGGATGAGGTTGCGGACAAAAGAGAAATCCATTAATCTACTCAGCCCCGCCAGCGGTGGTTAGAGATGGCCAGAAACTCGCCGGCAGCGAGCTCTAGTGGTGACTGCATCAGTGCATCGAGGCTGCATATGCATGCGACAATGCGGCTACAATTTTCCTAGACCTACACATGCAGAGGATTTCCCAGGTTCTTAGGAAGCTTACCCAGCTCCTGGCTAAGGCAGAAGAGGTCCGAGGTGCTCCGGCGATGTGTGGCGGCGATAATGGCGATGACAAAAGGACGGAGACACAACGATGGCTTGATCTGGTGCATATGCATGCCAAAAACATTACATGCAGCAGGTGGAACACTATCTAAGGTTGCTATTGCTGCAAGAAATCAACACATGGCTCACTAGTTGAACAGGAATCTACGACGAAGGCGCTAGGTCAGAGTTGGAGAAGACAGTGGCCGATCTTCCTTCTCGCTGCACCGTTCTTAGGGATTCTTGGGGCGTATTGGAGAGGATGATGATGTGGTGCTAGTGGCAAAACAGCTCAGTCGGATTTGCTCCAAGGCAGCGGGAACGGCGACGCGATCTTGCGGCTGCACGGCGACGACGGCGCGGCCGCGCTCCAGAGCTCCCATGGCGAGGTCGGCATTCCCGGAGATTGGTAGTGAGAAATGGAACGAAATCAATACAACAGCTATGGCATGCTAAGAAGTGTGGAGAACGTATTAAAGATAGGGCGTTCATCGGAGGAAACGAGCGGCGTGACGTCTTCTTCTCCACAGCCGGCAGCAAGAAAAAAGAGAAAGAGAGCTGCTGGATCTCTTCTTCCTCGGTTTCTCAGCACTGGGGTGGTTTGGAGAGTTGGGCGACACGGTTGGTAGAGTTGGAGAGCGAGAGGAGTTTGACACGTGGACATGCAGTGCACACACATTGGCTGCGTTCTAAGTCGGCCTGGGCGCTCTCCCTCGCATGGGCTGAGTTGGACAGAGGCCTGGGTGAGCAAGGGTCATTGCCAAGTGGGTCCATGAGGTATTGGGCCAAGGTTTGGTGAGAGGGATGTGTAGCAAAAACAGTGGACAAAATGTTTTAGTTGATTTTGAGGAATTTTCAGGACTATTCCTCTCTCTTAATAATTCACTTGCACAAGTTACATGGCTGATAAAATATGGTGGATTTGTGTGGTGGTAGATCAAGATATCTAGATTCCATTTTAGAAAGTTGCACTCAAAGATTCAAAATATTTTAATCTCAGGAAAATAAAGAAAAGAGGCTAGACTGAAACTTCATTGAATTTTTAGTAGGGCCAACCAAGTGATAAAATTCTGGAAACACTATGTTAATTCATGACAATTAATACAGTATTTGAATAAACTATGAAACATATACTCTTCTGTTTAACTTAATGCACATATAGAAGTTGATTCATTTTGCCGATTAGATTTCTATTTTGTTCAAATTTTTATTTGCACGAAAATGATATAATGCAAAAATTTTAATTATGCAAAACATGAAAAGTCAATCAAGCCAAGAATAATTATAGCACATACTGGCACACATGACACTGGATCATCCTAACATTAGTTTTGGAGTTTTTATGATTTAGTTCCTGCAACGTCATGCATACACTGAAAAAAAACAACTATGGATATTTGGTCTGCAAGACTGGAAAAGCTTCACTAACCTAGGACACCATTTCGCTTATCTTATTAAATTTTCTATGATCTATGGCTAAATTTTACTTGGGTCATCACATACTCTATAAAATTAAACGAAACTAATAATTAGTTAAGGTAGTTTATGTGAGCCCCCGGTTTTGTATACCGGGAACCCCATGTGTATTACAATACCATTCCCTGGATCAGTAGATGGTACACACATGGCACAGTTGTATATCTCAAGCTGACATCGTCTTACAGGTCTTACAATATATTAATAATACAAGGGTAGCCCCAAATGGAACCCGAATAGACCAAGCATGGTCGATAGCAACCCAAAATACCAAAACAACTAAATGAAGCAGCGGAAGCGAAGCAGCGGCGGTCCATCTTATCCCACACGCATCGACTGGTGAACCTAGGTCCCTATTCCACCGTCCTCGGTAACTCCTTGCCAGCATAGCACATGTACAGGTCGACACCAACACCTTTCTAAAAGATGTAAATAAGCAAGAGTGAGTACCAACCGTACTCAGCAAGCCACCACTACAGAATGCATATAATGTTCATAGGGGTTCAAGGATGGCTTGGTTTATTTGCATAAAGCTAGTTTTCACAAATTATTTCACAAACCTATCCCACAACAGTTTTAACTGAAAACCACGTTAAGTTGAAGTTATCATTAACCTGCGAGGGTTCATCCACCTTCCCCAAGCCTCGCTTGGTCCGGTTTACCCTCGCATCCAATTTCCACA